>JAVHNF010068124.1:3025-17247 GCA_034783455.1 Micropsitta finschii | reverse complement strand
TATTTCCCTTATCATTATTATTATTGGTGGTAGCAGTAGTGATTTGTGTTGTACCTTAGTTACTGGACTGTTCTTATGTCAGCCTGCAGCAGTTACATTCTTTCGATTCTCCTCACCATCCCTCCTGGAGCAGGGGGGGAGGAAAGGAGGGAGGAGTGAGAGAGCAGGCTGTGTGGCTGAGCTGCCGACTGGGCTTAAACCAGACACTTGGCATTTCTGAGATTTCTTTCTTATGTTGCTGATAAGCAATATCACATCCACAGCACAAACTGCAGGGCTTTCTCCACAGCCTTGGCTTGCTGGCAGTCTCAGATTCTACTCTGACAGCCTAAGGATTTTTTCTTTTCTGTCCAGACAGTATCTTCAAATGTTATATTTTTTTCCTCCAGTTATGCTTCACTAAGATAAGAGATTTATGATGCCCTTTCATTATTCCAGGAATTGTTTCAACATCTCTTTTAATTTTTCTAACTCCACTCGGGACTTAATCTACACGTCAAGTAACCAGCCTTATTGTTAGGCAAAACATACTAATGCTGCTTCCAAAATTACTACTAACACCCAACTTCTGTAGAGAGAGTGCAAACCATTTCTCACCTATATTTATCAAATTCCTGTCTGAACTTTTCTTTACAAACAGTTTTCTCATGCAGTCTGTTGACTGCCCTGGCTGGCTTTTTAATATTATTACTTTTGGCCTCTTTTAAAACAAGACATGTTAGATAAGAGAATATGGGAAATTATTTCTAGGAACAGTTTTTTCAAGGTTGCTGAGTGCTACATGCAAAAAGACATGTGATGCTGTATGCAGACTTTTTACTGGCATGTGTACAAATACATGGCTGGTTTCAGCTGTATGCAGTCATTCCTAAGGCAAAATGCATACTATTTAGCAACACTTTTTTCAATGTGTGCAATGAAGTTTTTAAGAAACAGCCTTTAGGTTAACTATGGGGGCTCAAAGAATGCTCCAGGCAAACAAACAGCCCATAGCAAAATAGTTAAAATACCTTTCAAGGAAGTCATTTAACTGGTTCTCTGTTAATTGCTGCATCTTAGCAGCCCTTCAGACATGCCACCTGACACTGGTGTGTCAGATGTGTATTGCAGCAAGTAAACTGTTAAATTGCATCAATGCAGTTTGCTGCCAGCTCCCATTTCTGATGCTTCTCAATCCCCATTACAGCCAAACTATCTATAGAACTATTCTAACAGCCAAACTATCTATAGAATAATCAATACAACATATAGAATAATCAATATACCACTATTTTAATTTTGCAGAATCACAATTCAGCCTCCTTTTTTCATCCAACTGTGAAGATGTGCTCAGTATGATACCTCTACAGTGAAGGTAGCCTCAGAGGCTGGAAAACACAGTGGGTTGCAAATTAGAGTCAAAGCCATAAAATTAACCTTTATTTTGGCCTGTGATGGTATGAAACTGGCATCATCTTACTCTGCAGAATGACTTACTGAGTATAAGCAGACACTACTTGTGTCAGTAATAAAACTAAATTTGTGGATAGCAATCAGATTTTATCATGGCTTTTCTTTCTTTGGTAGAATTGTCATACATGTCCTACCAAATACTTGCTTTGGTACACTAAGAAAAATCCCACTGGAAATCTGAACACATTATCTGAACAAGGAAAAAAGTTTATATTCTTGCCTTCTTACAGAAAAGAGAATGTGAAGGTGAAAGTGGGTTAAATTCCTGGTGTTAGCTTATGCATATAAAACCCTCATAGCACACAAATGCTATTCAGTAACAGTTACAGCCCAACAGAGAAATTCTTGTGAATGCTGTGTGTTCCCTTGTCAAGCAAAGTAAAATTAAGAAGTATCTGAACACACATAATTTCCCTTTAACTATAAAATGTGCTATTGATTAGCTAATTTCTCATGATGTGCTGGCTGTGGAAAGGACTGTGTTTTGCCTGTGATATGGCAAATCCTCAAGTATCCCAGACTGGGGGATTCACTGGGCCATGCAGTGCTGCAGCTGCAAACACTCCCTGTCACACACAGCTTGTAGTCTAAATAACTGAGACAGGCAAAGGGTAAAAGGGGAAACAGAGATATAGGAGTATTTCGTCCAAGGTCACATGGCTGGACAGTCACAAAGCTGAGACTAGAAAGGGGAACCCCAGGTCCCCACTGCAGTGACCTCTCCATGAGACCACGCTGCAGTCCATGCTTGGCTCACAAAGCAGCATGATTTGTTACAGCAGCTCCTTGCAGAAGTGGTAAGTCTCAACAGAGTCACAAAGCATGTAATGGGAGCCTCTGCTGATAACAGCGGGGTTTGTTGAATTACAGAGACAAGCATAAGGAAGACTTCAAAATCATCCTGAAATTTGTCTTTAAGAAGCAAAGAAGCATAATTAAAAAATAGCCAATTTGAATAGTTTATGTATCCCCACTGCCTGATCAGCTAAATTAATTTGATTATTTTCTGAAATCCTTTTAAATTATTAACATTGAAAAAACCAATCCTCTAGTACAAAATGATAAAAGCATAATTTGATAATCCTGCAGTAAGGATAGACAATTGTTTTAACGAATGTTCAACTGCTTTTCAAGCCTGAAGCTAAAAAGGAAAAGATAGCAATTAGCACATCAGAGAATTATTCACAATATGTTTGAAAACATAGCTGCTAAGTCTTTATTTTACAAAATATTCTGTGTGTCATTCTTCATAGTTAATTAAAACAATAATAACTATAAAATATATTTGCCCTTCAGCAGAATTACTCTTGCTGTGCTGTTGTCAGGTAATCCTGTGGCCAACTATTACTATGAAAATAACTTCAAAGGCATATTAATAAAAATAATGCAATGCATTAATGAAGGATTCTTTCTTTGGGATAGTCTAAAAATGCTGATGTAGTTTGGAATGGTCTCATGCCTGTACTGCTGCTGGCGGTGGTAAGTAACTTCAGCTTCCTCAGAATGACTGCATTGCATCCAGGCTGTGCATTGAGGCATTTCATTCCAGGTTAATGCTGATATATTGTTTAGGTGTGGTCCTAAGATTAAGCTGCTTGTGCGTCTAACCCTCAATGACAAACGGGATCCAGCAAGATCAGGAACAGAAACATGGTCCTGAGTCTGTCTACAAAGCTAAAGGCTAAACACAGAGCACTGTGGTATTTTAGGAAGAAAAGAAGTGATAGGAAAAAAGAGAAAGATATTAAAAAAAAAGTGATGCAGGCAGAGAATAATAAAAACCAAACCAACAGTGTGAGAGGTACACAGAGGCATTAAGGAGGATGTATTGAGTTTGTAGGTGCCCATTAAAAGATGACTTTAGACATAAGATCTGTTTGGAAAGGTCCGTAAATTTTAGAAAAGCATTTTCTGTCCTTAGCCCAGACATGGTTAGTAAGCACATATGTGGTCCAAAATGTTTGATTCATTTAGGCAATGCTCTCTCTGCTTGAAGAAACTCGCATACATTAATACATCTATCTTGCAATTACAGTGAATTGTGTCAACTGACTGTGTTGGCTCAAAGCTTTCTAATGAACATATATGCAAAAAAGCTATTTATTGGACTTTCTGGAGATATTTCAAGATACATAGTTATATTTTGAAGGTTGTTTCCATAGCGCTAAATAAAAATAATGGCACCGACTGTTTTCAAAATAAATACTGTAACAATTAAACTGGGCACACAATCCTAATTTAATTAGGATGTTCATAAGAAACTATTCTAATGCATACCTTTTGCTAACCTGCCCTTTCTGTAGAACATACATTAGTCTTTCACCTCACAAGATGAACAGAGACCGAAGGAGATAACTATAGTTTCATTCTAGCTGCAGGAACTATTCAAACCAAGTGCTGTCAAGGATACTTTCTTTTGTAGGCTATAATTCAGATGCTAGGACGCTTCTCCTAGGTGAGTCATACGACTACATCTTCTTTACCACCACAATGACCATGCATCCACCTAAATTCAGAATTGTAGATGAGGGAGAAGCTTTAAGAGTTCTGTTCTCATTTGGGTGGTCCCAGGAAGCTGTTATGACTGTTATACTACTGCTACAAGCTTTTGTCACAGAAGGTTGTAGATTCTTTTTTTTTGTGAAAACTGTCAATCCAGCATAGATAGTTTATAACTTTTGAAAGCAGGATCAAATCCAGAGTGTAAGTGGCATATACAGGATGTATTCTGGAGAATGTAAGATGATGTATGTGGAGCATATAGAATAATGAGAATTACAAATGTTGAGGGGAAAATATGAGAATTTGAATTCTTATTTTATTTTCAAGATAAATATAAACATTTGGTTAAAGATGATTCATAAAAGTGCTCAGAATACTTCTGCAAAGGTAGGCAAAACAGAAGATGAAAATTCTCAATACTTTGAAAAAAACAGTAGCAAGGTAAAAAAAACCAAGCCCCCTCAATTAATTTCTATACCCACTGACCCAGTATCATGCTGCCAGTTACTTACTGCTATACATAGGAAAATAAGAGCTCAAATTTCCTCAGAGGCCATCAGCATGAGCCCAGAAGAATGAATGTTAATTACTCATCCTAAAAATATTAATTATTTTTAGTAGAAGTAATTTCCACGAAGTCTCAAGAACTACAGCCTTGGGAAATTGAGTCCTCCTTTTATATGTGTATACACACACACACAAAGATATATATATAGATACATGTACAGAGCTGACAAAGACAGTTTACCCTGCTTTAGCTCTGCTGTATTGCTAAAAGTATCCAATCAGTATTGAAATTCGCTACAGAACTGCTTCAGGGATAGTGCATCGCAATAATTCTGCAGTTTGCTTATATGCTGCATAGCCTAGTACTTTCCTTTGCTGAAGTTTTATGTAAGCTTGTGCTCTTTGATTAAAGGAAGGAAAAGAAGGGAGGAAAGAAGGAACTGAGGGAAAATAAGGAAGGTTGGAAAGTCTCAGGCAATACTGTAAAATTTTGCAAAATGGGAAAAATTGACTTCTTCGATGCAACAGCCACCACAACATCTTTGTTCAGTCTGAATAAAAAAAAACCCACAACAACCAACCCTAAATTCATGCATTACCAGAACTGTGGGAGTCAATTACATTTATTTTTGAAAATACAAGTGCCTGCCATGGATCTCAGCTGAGGAATTTAAAAATTAGGCATGAGTAAAAGGACCACCCATAAACATACCTATTCAAACCAAACCCTCCAACAGTTTTAACAAGAAAGAAAAAAATTAGGGACTTTGCTGCTTTTCCAGAGGTAAGCAAATCCAGGTTCTGGTGGATGGTGGTGGGTAGAGCTTTCCAAAACGGAGGATCCCTCACAGAGAATGAATCCCTGCCAGGTGGTTCCTCATACTTCATTTGCAGAGCTCAAATGTGTGAACCTCTGTGGAGCTCAACTTGGCAGTATATCACAGGGAGAAAAGTAATCTTTCAAGCAGCTACACTCAGTTCCACACAACTGTGCTTAAACACGATGAAGTTCTCATAAACCAAAGCATTCGGCAAGAAAAAGGTTTATCTCTGTAGGGTAATTTTTTTTAAATCTGTTATCCCATGCAAATCTCATAATGCTGCTCTCTTCCATAAGGTTTTATTTAAAGTCTAGACATGCTCTACAGAGAGTATAAAATGTATCTAAAAATTGCATTTTTAGAACAAAAAGGTTTTAGCAACAGAGTCATTCTGGATGCAAATCTGACTCGTGGTTTCTCAAAACCTGGGCAACAGCCAGCCTAGGATATATCATGTCAGCTATCAATCAGCCTGTTTGGGAACCACACATTCAGCCCTGTACAGGCTCTTGCTTCACGCACCCAGGCAACTACCAGCAGTGTACTGAGCAACAGTACCAGAATCCCTTGCTGACCACTTGTTCTCTCACCAGCTTTTGTGGGAAATAGATTAGTGCCATGCAACATGTAGCGATAGGATGAGGGGGAATGGCTTTAAACTGAAAAAGGGTAGATTTGGATTAGATATTAGGAATAAATTCTTCACCGTGAGGGTGGTGAGGCACTGGAATAGGTTGCCCAGAAAAGCTGTGGCTGCCCCATCCCTGATAGTGTTTAACGGCAGACTGGATGGGGCTCTGAGCAACCTGGTCTAGTGGAGGGTCTCTGTCCGTGCAGGGGTGCTGGAACTAGGTGATCTGTAAGGTCTTTTCCAACCCGAACTATTCTGAAAGAATATATACAGAGTATATAGCCAAGACTTGTTGCAAAGCATACATATGTCTAGCAGCCTTGTGGCAGGGAGTGGTGGGGCCCATTGGGGGCTGCTAGCAGGACTTACCACCCAGGGCTAGTCCCGTTGTCCAAGCCAGAAGTAGGGTGATGTGGGGAACTGGGGTGAGCATGTCCCGTAAACAATCTGTTCATGGTTGGCACCAGCAGGAGCTGTGGCTAGGTACAGGGAATTCTGTAATTTGTATTTGCTTAATGCTTCCCCTCAGCTGAGCACGATTAGCATTCCCGGCCCGAATTCCCCAGGACTGTTTTCCCCCTGCTGTGCTTTAGCACACACATTTCTGAATTAACACCTCCATAATACTGCTTGCTCTTGCAGTAACATTGTCTTTCAAGGTTTTTCTTTAAGTTCTTGAGTGGCAGCAGTGCAGGAAATTCTGATGTTTATTCACTCATTAGAAGTTTTACACTTTGTATTTTCAAAGTAAGCTTTGGGAGCATAAACTCTGGAGACTCAAACAACAAAAGCTGAATAAATGTACTGTTTAAAAGAAAGAATTCCTCTACCTGATTTTCCTGCAGGGGTGACTACAGTCTTCACATTGCACAAATTCATTTACACTGACTTTTAGATCAGCTTGGGTCTGGAAAAAATACAGCATTTCCAAGCCAAATAGCCCCCACGCCAGCAGATGTTGCGAGTTGCCACACAGAGCTCCTGGGGTACCTCAATTTCCAGCCTTGGGCACTGCAGGCTCCCCTGTGACTTTCTAGGGGGCTCAGCACCTTCCCAGAGCACACATTTACTCCACTGCCGCGCAAAGCACTCCTAAACTGGGCTGGCCCCATCCAGTGTCTTTGACACCTTATGCTCCAGAGCAGATGGGGGGCTGCCGAGTTCAAGCATGGAGCCAGACAAATGCATAGAATGGTTCCAGATTCGATGGGGCCTTCACAAGCTAGAGGTGATCTCTCTGTCATCTCTCCACTTCCAGACATCCTCCTTACTCCAGTCAGCCCAGCCCCTTGCCGTCCCAAGCAGAGGAATTCATTAACTTCTGATTAACACTCTAGACAAAGGTCAGTATGGAAAAACTGCACAGTCCTCTCTTAAGTTACTCAGTTGCTGCAGGATCAGCTCTGACATCTGCCCCGTGTGATGATGTAACTGATGATCTGAAAGTCTGGGTACTGTCTCCAACCAAACACACTGACGCACACACAGGCTCTCAGAGAACGCACAAACATTCTTCTAATCCCCTTAACTGCATGTACCTGAACAGCCAGATACCATTTTGTACCTATGTGGACCCACCTAGTTTCAGTTGTTTGCTTTCGTGAATGTCACTGTATCGCCTGTTTTCAGCGTGTAACTTGCAGCGGAGCTGCCTCTGCTCGATAGGGCTAGTTTTCTTTGGGGATAGTTTTCAACCGGATGCTCACAGTTTGCTCGGAAGGCATTACCCTCGCAGCACAAAAGCGTTATGAAGTTTAAACCGGTATTTGCCTCCCAGCGCCCCCTCTTACTTCTCTCTCGGTGCGTTCGGGCAGCAGACGCTTTCAGGGGAGCGACGGCAAACGCCTTCCCTCGCAGGATGGGGGAGAGAAGAAAGACACACGAACCACACGACCCCAGCTACCGGCATCTTGCGGAGGGGCGGGCCCAGAACCAGGGACGGGCGGTGCCGTGTGGGCAGGCACGCGGTGTTTACGGTTGAATGAGGGGCGAGGCCAAGGAGCGCTGCGTCAGAGCGGGCTGGAGGCGGGCAGCAGGGGAGCGCGCCCGGTGTGGCGGCCGCCGCAGGCGGGGGGGGCGGTGACGTGGGGGTGGGCCGGCTCTGGCCGGGCCGGGCTGGCTGCAAGGAGCGCCTGGGTGCGCTGCTCCGCAGCACTAGCTGCGGCTGCCCGCGTGCTCCCCGGCATGGGGGCCGGGCTCCGGCCGCGAGTCCGCGGGTGGCGCTGACCTGAGCGGCACCCGCCGCTCCCTTCCTCTACCCCCGCAGTCCCGCGGGGAGCAGGCCGGGCGACGGCGGCCAGCGCCCGCGGGCGGGCGGCACGGGGCTCGGTGCGGCGGGCCGCGGGGCTCGAGACCCGGAAGCAGAAGCGGGGCCGAGAGGCGGCTGGATGGGAAGGAGCGACAGCGGGCGGCGATGGGGGAGCAGCAGAGCTCGCTGAGTGCCCCGCGGGCGGCCGGCGCCACCACCGCGCCGCCGAGCCCGGCCGGACGCCCTTGGGAGTTCAGCCCGGACGACCCGCCTCAGCCACGAGAGGCTGTCCTGGGCGGCGAGGCGGCCGAGCCGGGGCGAAGTGGGGAGCTGCCGCCGCCCGCCCCGAGCCCCGATCGACAAGGAACCGAAGAGGAGGAGGCGGAGGCTGTGGCTGGGCCGGAGGAGCCGCCGGCCGCGGAGGAGCCGGCGACTCTGGCGGAGGAGGGTCTGGGACCGGAGGGTAGCAACGGCCGCCGCCGCCCCCCCCGGCGGCAACTGTACTGCACAGTCTACTGTGTGGAGAACGACAGGCCGGCGGCGGCCCCCGCCTCCCCCCGCGACGGCACGGACAGCGGCGGCCCAGGCGCGGGGCAGCCCCCGGCGCGGCGCGGGTTGGTGGCAGGCGGCGACCCGCTGTCGGCGGGCGGCAGCATCGAGGTGGTGGACTTGTACCTGCTGCCAGAGCCCTTCTCCGGGCTTATCGCGGGCGAGTTCGGGCCGTTGCTGGTGCTGAGCTGCCGTGTGTGCCTGGAGGAGAAGCCCATCAAGCCCCTGTCGTGCTGCAAGAAGGCGGTGTGCGAGGAGTGCCTCAGGCGGTACCTCAGCTCTCAGGTACGGCCCAGTAGGCGCTCGTAAATTGTGCTGAGGTGGGGAAGCTGTTGAGGGGTGCAGGCTCAACCCCAGCTATCCCTCCTGCTGCCGGTTGTCGGGCATGAGGCTCCGGCAGCTCGGGCTGCAGACCGGAGCATCGCTCTGCGGACGGCCTGTTCAGCCTCGGTGGCGTGGGGTAGGAGGAGCCTTTCCCGTCCCGAACGGAGCGCGTTTGGCAGCCGCCTGCTTGCATGTGAGCTGTTGGTTTAATGACCATTTGTTCTTCAAGTGTTTGCGCCTTGTTATGTAGCCGGTCGGGTTGGTGGTGGCTTTTCTGCCCTGTCTTCTAAAGGATTTTTTTTTTTTTTTTAAATTGTCAGATTCTTGCTGTTACGTGGCTTGCACCAGTTTCCTTCAAAGAGGAGTGCAAGGAATGATAGGGAACAGAGTTTGGGAGGGTTAGCAGCCTCCTCTAAGGTGATTCCTGGAGTCAGGGGCTGGGGATTTTGGCTATGCCGCTTGTACGTGCGGCTGTTTTCTGTGCCCTTGGAGCAGCCGCTCGGCCTGTTCCTGTGAGAATATATCGCGTTTGGTATTATGCCAATTGTGTAAGATTAAAATAGTGGGGGGCTCTGTGTGAGTCTTCGTAAAGGACCACAGTTACTGCAGTAAACAAGAACTTCTCTGGAGGAGAAGAAACAAAGCCAAACACAGTAACTTCTCCATCCTGCGCAGGTAGCTGCTCATCTTGGGTAAATAGCTACTCATGTATAGGCTGCTTATATCTTCATCACTGTTTTGTCAGTCAGAACCGCTGTTTCAGGCTGAGATGAGCAGCTGTGCTGTCTCTGTCAGTGGTTTTAGTAGCCAGTTCAGCATCCCAGACCACTTGTGCAGTGTTTGTGCTGCTAGTGTAGGCATGCCCTAAACCCAAAGAGCAATGGGGTAAGTGTAGGTATGTGGGAAAAAAAAAAAGCCAAACAAACCCCTTGCTTATCACCTTTTTTATTCAGCAGAGACTTTTGGGGTGTGCTTGCTGGGGGGTTGTTGATAGAATGATTTTTTACACCTACTGGTGCTGGGAGGCATGCTGAGCAGTCTGTGCTCCCACTGGGCTTTGTGTGTAAGGACAGGATGGATAATTACAGCTACCTCGACACACTATAAATAGTTGTCAGGCTGCTCCGACCAGGGGACATTTCATTGCTTGAAGTTGTACTTGCTGATTGAAGTGAAGCACGTACTTCTCTCAGGGCATTGGCAGCCTTGTAGCATTTACTAGTGCTGGTTGCATTTGTTCTGGTTCATAGTAAACTCCCTAGTGTTTTTATGGACCACCTTCGTTATGTTCAGATAACAGGAAGTTTAATGTGGGAACTGATGGATAGAAGATGCAGAGTTATGCTTTGTATGTTTCCTGTGAGGCAGAAACTCGGCAGTGCTTAATAAGCTTCCTCAGGACTTCATACACAGAGCCCAGTGTGGTTTGGCTTGTAGTTAAGTGGTGGACTACAAACTCTCAGCAAGTTTTTAAGAGTATATTGTCAGTGCATTTTTGTGCCACCTTTGTATTTGCCACTGAAGTCATGTTTCAGAATATTGTCTTGCTTTGAAGCTGGAAATTGTAAAGTGGTGTGATGTCAGGGTGGTCTCTAGCTTCTGCAGGTTCCTACAGCTTACAATGATCTAATGGAGGTTATGTGATCCGATAGCTAAAGCCATACCAGTGAATTCTTCTGCCTGGTTTGGGTGGGACTCTTGGAGGATGATCCAACAGCTTGGTGGCTGAAATAGCTGGCTGGCCTGGGAATCAGGTATATGCCCTGTGAAGTGGGGCGAGCATTGGCCAGCTGTGGGATGTGTATGCAGGGATGCCCTCTTCAGGGAAGCTGCTACTATTGCTGAGCTCTTTGCAAAGCTTATCCCAGCAGCTATTAAAAGGTCTGCTTGGCAGATAGCCATATGGGTACTTATTTCTATACATAAAAGCTGGAGCAGGGATACCGATGTGGAGGGGATGTCTGCAGCAGGGGTACTGATCTTGAGGAGGAAGATTCACAGAGCACTTCTGTGAGCATGTTGTTCCAGATGCTGTTATGACCAGGCAGAATTTTAGTTGTTTAATAAATTTGTTCAAGGAAAAAGGAAACAAATAGCAAGTAACAGTGCAATGTGTTCTTTCCCTATCTTCCTTTTTTGAAAAGAACAAGAAAGTGATATTTCTTTGAGAAGAAGTGATGTATCCTTCCTTTGTGCACTGGAAGGATCCTGTGACTCATCCTGAGGAGAGAGGAAAGACTTCTCTATGCCAGTTATATTAGAGGAATTTCTGGGAAGGATCTGTGGAAAGGCAGCATACGATAGAAATAGTGGCCTTTCGTCTTTGAGACTTAGCACATTGTGTAGGGACAAAAAAAAAAAAAAAATAAAAAAAAATTACCTGAAGTTCAGAAGGAGCAAATGTTGAAAAGCTGTTTCTGTTTGAAAGTCTTAACAGATCTTAAGTTTGGATACAGTCAGCTTGATGTACCTGAAATTGAAAACAAAACCAAACAAAACCCAAAGCAGCAAACAGCAATATGCATTGTTTAGATCTTCCTTGTCAGAGAAGTAGCAATCTCTGCCCTGCATTTGAGAGGATACTGGCTGAATGTCTCTGGAGGAGTGGTCTTTCATGCTGAAAATACGGTGTATGTTGGCGGAAGTATAACACTTAAAATAATTTGTGTATTCTTTCATGTCTCTGTGTGTTTTCCCACTGATTCTTGATTGTGGTTTCATTGTGATTTCTGAAATGATGCTTCATGGAGTACCAAAGTAAAACCCCTGTTGACTCACTCTACCCTCTTCTATGCAGACATGGAATAGCATCAAAACTTCTGCATTGGAGCTCTTTAGAGATCAGAAAATCAAGCTGCTTGCAGCTTATGAGCCGGGTCTATCTGCCACATCCTTCTCCTCCTACTTGGGAACACAGCCATCTTACATGGCTGAAGTGGCTGGTTCAGTTTACAAACCCTGTAATCCAGCAGGTAATATATTTTCTTCTCCTGCAACTCCTTTTGTCCTTTGGAAACATCTCTGTTCTTGCAATGTAGCTGGAGGATGGTCATTCATTGCGCCATCACCTCTTGGCAGTCACTCTGCACCCATCCTAATAACTTGCTAGCTACCATTAGAGCACAGGTTTGTATTAATAACCTTGCAAAGACTTTTTAGGCATTGTTGGAAAGATTATCCAGGTGAAAATACTGCAACTGCAGAGTTTGCTGTAGTGTTATAGTGTCATGATGGAAAATGAGAGTAATTGATTTAGGAATGTTGACCTCTAAGGACCTTCAGATGCAAATCCAGTCTTTCTTATCACTGGGCACCTTGCTGCATAATCCCCTTCAAAGATTTAATGGCTGGACCAGAAGCTTAGCAAGTGAGCCTGGAGCGCTCAGGCTGATCTGAAGCTTGGCTTTTGATAAATCACGTAATTTTACCTCTGCCTCAATTTAGGCCAAAAGAAAGAATAGCTAATACTCGCAGACCCCTCAGGGCTTCTCAGGATCTGATGACAAACAGTTATCTACCATTCACAAAAAAAATTCTATGACTTTATTCTCTTGGACCCAGAGAAATTGAAGGAGGGGTAGGTATAGGTGGTAGGTCAGCATGAAAGAGGTGGTGGCTTTTGCACCTCAGGATCTGGTGTAGGTCCCAAAGAGCCTGTGTCAGGTCCCAGCAAGCTCTGTCTCCAGGAATTGATGTGGTGCATTTACAAATGTAAAACAGATAAGGCTGAAGAATGTGAATGTTTGAAATGTCAGTGCTCTTCCAGGGCTATGGTGCTCAGGGAGGCCATCTTCATGGGCTCTCAGGTGTGTGCCTAGTGAGGTTGGGGTCAGAAGGGTGGAAGAAAGCTTCCCCTTCAGCTGGGAACTGTGCGCTTCTGTGCTTGTGCATCCAGCATACAAACTGGGTGGGGATGGAGTTGATGAGGGGAATGATGGGGAAGGGTGGGCAGGGAAAAGTAGAGCACTCGATCTTACAGGTGTGATACTGCATTTTTATCTCCTTCACTTCCCATCTTCCTGTGCATTTAACGCTGCACCAGACCCGAGTTACTCCAGAAGCTGTGTGCACACATAGGTTTGCTAATTGAGTGATTCACTTCCTAACCTCTCCTGCTTGCTTGCATGTCTGAGTCAGAGGGAGTTTTGCTTTCTGTTTACTTGTGTGTCCGGGGTGGGGTATGTTTGGAAATTTCTTTTAAAAATAAACAAATAGGCATGGGAAGAATTTTGACTGAAGAAGAGAGGGAGAAGGCCTATAGTTTAACTAGGTTTTTGTATGTAACTTGCCTTGGACTGGTAGAGAAGCCAAGATTTATACGTGTTCTCTCATCTCCGTAATCCGTAAACCTGACTATTTCTGTTCAGAGCATTCTCACTCCTCACTTTTTAGCAAGTATTGACTAGACCAAAATAATATTTGCTGTTTCCTAACATCTATAAAGTACACTGTGTTCTATAATAAATATTTGAAGCTATATATAATTGTACCTGTACTTGTTTCACTTTTCTATGAAATGTTTACAGCCATTTTATAGGAAACTTTGGTTACTTGACTGCCTGGTTTTTCTTCATACGAATTTGGAAACTTGATAATCCTGTTTTGACCCTATTTCATTAGTTATGCTTTATTTTGTATATCTTATCATTCTCTTGGAGCAGTCATTCTTATATTAAAGGGGTTAATTTAAAACAACATACTATATTCCTGATATTATGCTGCTTTAGCTATAGGTAGGAGATCCAGTGAGATTAATGGCTATGAGTAGATGAGAGAGGAATGTTGGGGGCAGGGAAGGGCTGCATCCACTAGTGTTTGTGTATGGCTGGTTTTAGTGGGACTAAAATTCTGCTCTCCTCTCCTGAGCATGAAACATGGCGATTGTCTTCCCTCTGCCCAGAACCTGTTACTAGTCTTCCTATTTCAGTGACTTGAGGTCCTGGTTTTGACCCTTTTTCTGTGCGTGACCTCTTTCTGAAAGACCTGGAGAGAAAAAAGCAGCAGGCTGTTACGTCAGAATTTTTGTGGGGAATATGATTATAAAGCCATGTAGGGAAGAGAATTTAGGGGCAGGATGTACTGCCTAAAACTAGTACCAGCTTGGAACCAGTGACTGACACCTGTGTGCCTCTTCAGGTGTCTGATGGTATCATATAAATGATACACCTTTAAAGCTGTAGTCTGGTTG
>JAVHNF010068122.1:25000-35468 GCA_034783455.1 Micropsitta finschii | reverse complement strand
TGAGGCCAGTTCAGAGTCCAAGTCTGCTGCTGAACACTGACTATTGCTTCATTTTTTTTCCAGAGAGATCCATAGGTCAGATTTAGGTGAAGCAAAATACATTTCTAAGTTCCTGAAATGATATGTTAACATGCTTGCCCTTTTGAGGAACTGTCACCAGATCTAGCAGAGATTTCTAGAAGACGAGTTCATTAAGTTCATGGAATACTTTCACATGGGAAGTTGCTGAGGTTCTTTCACCAGATGTACTCAAGAGAAAATTCAATTTAACTGTGAACTGCAAAGGTTTGCTGAAAGTTAAGAACTCACAAGATCCCAGGAAGGGAAACAGACCACAATTGCTCTTTAAATATCACACTAGGGCTGGGTTTTACTGTCTGTAAGATAGCTATCCATGTAAAGCTCTGAAGAATAGAGTCCAGTTCTTTTATTTTCACCACTGACATGACATTGGATGTTATCATGAGAGATCATACTAGCTTTTAGCCTCTTGGAAGCCTCCAGGCCCCACAAAGAGCGTGTTAAAGATGAGTTTACCATTGCTCACCTTGACCTGTTTAAGCTAAACCACAGCACACATCAGTACAGGTGCTATTTGAATACTTCAGGTGTCTCACACTGCACGAGCTGTAGCAGGGGAGACAGAGCCCCACTGACCTTTTCAGTATTCTGTATTGTGACTTGCTGGAGTCATTTGACTCATTTCACTGTTTTACAGCTCCAGTGAGAGACAGAGCAGGGTGGAATGGTCATCCCAATCAACATAGGAAATGATGAAAGGTCAGCATAGTAAAGTACCCAAGGATATTTCAGGAAATACATATGGGCATTAAAATTTATCTGCAGTCTCTGTGCCCAAGCCTGTAATGAGAGAAGAAAATGGCAGCCTGTGGATTCATCTCCTATAGGAGCCAGGAATTACTTTTCATGCAGACAGGTATGCACATATTTGTAAGGTAAATGCACAGACAAGACACAAACTTGAATACACGCCTGCAAAACACCATGCAAATATGTCTAGTCATGCAAATTACAGAGCAGTTTATGAAGTAAACCACATAACTAGTGAATGGTATAGATGGGGTGTGGGTTCTCTTTTTCCCCCTCTTTTTAGTTTAACGTTCTACCAGCTGCAATGGAAACAACAGTCCTCGTCCCCCTGCTGGTCGCTGTCAGCATGATCAGCCCACATTCGGTGAAGATACACTGATTTGTACTGCCTGAAGCTTTGGCTTCCAGTAAACACACACATTTACTTTGTGTAAATCAAATTTGTGTCCTTTTTGCCATCAGCTTCCAAGTTGGCCTAAACCCTTGAGATGGCTGCAGAGCTCTTTGGCTCACCACAGCAGAGTTATTCAGGGAGAGCTGCACCTCACCTCTGTGCACTGTGCCGTGGCTCCAGTGGGGCTCCCAGGTACCGCGGGGTTGCAAATTTATAACAGCAGAACTGATATTTATTTACCAGCAATGTTCTTCAATAACTTAAGCTAATGCCAGGGCCCAAGATGAGCTTGTGAACTGATGCATAAAAAAGAATCTAATCTTGGCAAATTAGATACTAAAGAGCAATATTAACTATGGTTTAGATATCCTGTTTGATAATCTGCATTCAGAACAACTTTTTCAACCTGATACATCTGCAGCAAATTCTCCTTCGTACAAATTTCTCTGTTGAAACAATCATGAGTGAGAGTAAATAAATAGCAAGGTAGCTCTGATAAGGATTTTATTGATTTACTTTTCACTCCTCTGAAGCTGGCCTTGATTCAAGTATTTCTATGTAAGGTTCAGTTTTGAAGCCTTTTTGGCAGCAGTTTCAAGTTTCTTCTAATTCCTGCAAATTTCAAGTCAGATTTGGGGCTGTTGTTGATACCAGAATATCTTATTAGCAATAAAAGTATATTACCTATAATTGAATAGCTTCTCAATTAACAAATTGGAGAGCCAGCAAAAACAGGCAATTCCCTCTGCTGCATCCACAGCAGGAGGCATCTGAATTACCAGAGAGTCGATTAGTGCACTTCCACCCAAATGATAAATAAGTACATAAAATGCACAAGATGGAAATAGGCAAATATTAGCTCTCTGTAAAATGAATGCAGGAGAGGTTTAACAATATGGAGAAAAGTACTGTTCAATGTGTAATTTCTATTTGAAATACAGCCAAAGAAGACTGTAGCTGCAAATGGAGAAGGCACAGGAGTTATTCCATAATACCTCCAAGACCACACAAAGGATGCAGTGTGCAGCAGTGACAAAGAGGAACTGATCTGCCTTCACTCAGTCCCAGATCAGCAGCAAAGGATCTGACCTCCTCAATCCTCCTGAATTCAACCAACCTTGTCTTTATTTTTCAACAAACAGAACCCTGCCCTAGGGAATTTGCACTGAAGTTAATAACATTATAGAGCTGTTTAAGCACAGGGAGAAAGAACTAATCCTGAGACACTTGTATTTTGTTTGTACAAGCTCCTTTCATGTTATTAGCTCCCCAGTGTTTATTATTTGCAGAAATATATCTCTGGCATTTAAAAAGTCAGCTTTCATCTGTTGGAGCTAAATATGCATGGTGTTTCCATGAGCGGTGTGTAATTGGGTAATTCTAATTGCAAAGAAGAATCTTTTCCTTCTTGGAAAACAGGTTGAAGTTTGTCTAAGGTAATGAAGCAAGGGTCTGAAGATCACTCATGGAACAAATTGCATTAAGTGAAATCAGGCAGTTGTCTGTTCTGATTTCTTCCCCTGTAAAAGCTTGATGTCACCCAGTCCCCACTGCTGATGGACTGTTATTATCGAGCTTATTCTATGAAGAGACAAAAATTAAGTGATTAAGGAAAAATATTACAATCAGCTCCCATTCATTCATCTCTCCAAACCCCATGGTACTTCAGCCTAGTTTTTAAGTCACTTTCAATAAATAAGATGGGGACAGAAACGGGAAGGTTATTGCTATGTAACTTACAGCATTGAAATGGATGAGGCACAGTGACCTTTGCCTCCGGAGATGATGTGCAAATTATTTATATGCACAGCTGTACAAATTACCAGAGTTTAATGTTAAATTCCATGGAAAATCATCTTTGCTGTTCTGCTTTTGAGGAAAGAACAGGCTTTAAATATTTAATAGGCTTTCTTACTGGGCAAGAATATTTAATATTATGTAAGCGAGCAGCACAGAGATCTCATTCAAGGCTCTGGCTTCAAGCATTTGGCAAGCTCTCCTATAATGAGAGTGAAAATGATAGGTTCATCAAATCATAAGCAGCAAAAGGTACCAAAGAACATTTTGGAGGTTCAGCAAAATTGCTTTTATCATGTGCTTTCTGTAGCACAACTTTTAGCAGTGTGTCCTCTCTCCTGCTGCCTGCTCCAAGCGGCTGCTGAATCCCCAGTGGAGTTTACCTTCCCCCTTGAACATGCAGGTAAGTGATAATTAGATTTCAAGTTTACAGAAAAGCCTTCAAAACTTCCATGTAATTTTCCCAATATGCTGATAAGCTGGAAATCAATTCTCACTGTAATTTGACAAGCATTGGTGCAGGCCTGCTCAGTAATGGAGAGCGCAAACACAACTAATCCAGTGCTCACCAGCACCAGCTGAAAATGACAGGAGATTCTGGCTTTGTGCTGAAATTGAGAGTTAAAACCCATCCAAACAGGGGAAGCAAAAGTGAAATAAGAATTCATAGTCCAGTAGAGCTCAAGGTGTTTCATAGCTTTTAAAGAACCTATTTTAAAGACACAAGAGCAGAGGCATGGAGAGGCAGGGCATGACAGACCAGCAGCAAAGTTTGGACTTGCACCCAGAATGTCCAAGGTTTTATTTCATGACATTCCCATTGCAAACCTCTCCTAGGAAGCAGAACACAGAGGCAGGATCCAGCAATGAAGTCTTTACTCTCAGCAAAGCCACCCTGACTGAAAGACAAGACCAAAGATGTACAAGAATATTCTCTCTGGCCCAGTCCTGTGTGTTCCAACAAGATTAAACACCCTGACACTGAGTGTTCTCAACTCTGCAGAAGCCACATCAACAACTATTAAAGGTCTATTCAGAGCCTATAAGCATTTTGTGCAGCAAGCATATCAAGTTACTTATAAATATTCACATATTTAATGCATTTCTTTTGAGACCTTTTAATGTATATCCCAAATATTACTCTGCTGAACGTACCACTTCATTATTGTCCACAAAGTCAAGAGAGCACATTATCAGTAAACAGATAATGGCTTTTACTTGAGACTTAAGATAATAAAGACACTAAGCAGTGCATGTGGGTAGTAACAGAACCTGTTAGATGGGTGATAAGATCCGTATCTTCCTTTTGTTGTTCTGTCTTCATCTGAGACAGCACTGGGGAGGTTGGAAGATGTGAAAGTTGCCTGTGGACTGTGTGTGGCAACATACATTGCACCACAGTCCTGAGTTAGGTAATAAAGTTGGGGAAAGAGTTGGGGTTATTTTGGATTGTGGGTTTGTTTGAGGTTTAAGTTTAGGGTTAAAAAATTTAAACAAGAGAAACTTTCAATCTGATTTTAAAATATTACCAGGTTTTATGGACTCAGAATTCTATTCCCCATCGTTTCAGGATGAAGAAATAGTGTACTGCAATACAGCATGTAAGCAGGGGTCAGGCTGAATTACTGGGATTCGGTTACTGAGTCAGAGGCACCAGGAGCACTGACAGAGGCTGATGGGCTTCCAGAGGCAGTAAATCTTGTGTAGTACCTTCTGGACTAGAGGCAAAAAACACAATTTGCCTTTTTTTTTGCCCTCGCATCTTGCAATTCAAGAGAAACTGTATTAGATCAGCACCGCTCCCAAGAAAGCCTGAGGCTGTAGGAAGCAGTATGAGTGAATGGGTCTGTGGCAATCCTACCTTTGAGTCAGCAGTGGATCAATTACCAAGCATGATTTCATGGTTTGATGGACCATAAAGCTTCAGACAACAAATGCGGGGTATGATCTTGATCATGTGAGGTCATTAAAGATCCCATAGCACTACTTGTTTGCATCAGGCTATTCATCTGGCTGTCCTGGATCAATTTTAGTTCACCTCTTTCAAGGGAAAATCCCCTTATGCAATTTCTGACTTACTCTTCACCTCCAAGATTCAGCTGCTGTGTGGGAGCATCACTGTTTTGAACACTGCAATGTCACCCCAAAGGCAGCCAAGTATTTTCCACTGGCTTGCAAAATACTGGGAAAGTCTTATTTAATCTCCACAGTAAAGGGTTATTTAACACAGAAAAAGGGTTATTTGGGTTTATGGTGAAACGTAGACATGAACATGAATGGTTAACTTTTAAAAGGCAGTTTCCTGCCTGAGTTTCCCTGCAAATGGAAAAGCCCCTTCGTGCTGGCAGAGCTTGGAATCAAAATTGCAGGCAGCCAGATTTAAATATGCAAAGCCCTCCACATATTACAGTTCTTTATGTGCTATTGGAGCCTTCCATAAGGTTTTAAAAGAGGCCATAAGTTATACATAATTCTTTGTGTGGGTCCTTGGAATTGGACTTTGATTTATACCAGCTGAAAGCTTGACCTCAGACAGTATTCTTGAAACACAGGGAGAGATTCAGTGCTTGAACTGACAAGGATACCACAATACCAACAATACTGGACTGTTATAAGGCTGATCTAAATAACAGACAACCAAGCACACCAGAAAGAGGGAAAGAAAACACTTAAACTTGAGTTTAATCCGCATATGCTGAGATACTCCATATAGGAGACAAATAATTTAAGGCTACAGGCACCGAGGACTTCATAGAAAAAGGAGGATATTTATTACCAGTGCTGAAGGATATAAAGTTATTTGAAAGGTAGAGACTTCATTCTTTTCTTTCAGGAAATAAGAATTTATATTGCCTTTATATTCTCTTGCTCTGGACAGATGAATCATTCTTGGGAAAAATACTTACCTGATTCAGCATTACTGGTTCTAATGCGAAAGGGAGTTGGGGGATTTCACCCAACACTGTTAAAAACATACAGAAATATAAAGAGTAGTAAAGTGCTGCAGATTTTTTTTGTACTCACACACATTTGGTGCCCATTAGACCTCAGGACTGAATAAACAATATCTTTTTTGGATGCAGTGATTGCATTAGGAGCACTAGCTCAATTCCAAAGGCTGAGAAGCATGCAAGAGTCTCCAACTTGCTGACTTTTAGCAGGGTTTAAACCATCACATTCCAAAAGCACTTGTGAAATTCCCATTAACAGGATCTTCAAGAGTTTTTAGTACGGGAATTTGTCTTGAATCAATGACTGTAGCATGTAATGTGTACTACACAGCGTGACCCACACGTGTGTGATGCATGCCATATGTACCATGTCATGAAGACCCTGTAGGTGCCCATATGGGTTTTTGTAGTAGAAAAGGTTTTTCATCTTACCTCATTTTCACAGCCTGTGGCTACCTCCAATACAAGCACCCACCTTTGCCTCTGCATCTCCAGAGAGCAAGTCCTTCACCTTCAGAATGCTGCCCAAGTCCAGCACTTGCCCTGCTTTAAGCACTTTACTGCTGCTACCAGGTGGAGGATTGGAGTGGGAAACAGATTTGCTAGTAAAGAGCTCACTGTTGTTCTTTTACTTCTCAATATTGCTTTCAATTTAGCAAGAGCCCTAATTTTGTTATCAGCGATGGTGCTTTAAGCACATTGAATTAGACTCCTCATTTATACCTGCCATAAATCAGTTTAAGATTTAAACAGCTCAAGAAAAAATGCTAAAATGATTCCCAAAAGCCAACAGGAAACAGGAAACAATGTGAAAACATGAGCTGGAGAGATGGAAGCAAATGACAAGGAACAATAAGAGCAAGACACAGGAAATTAGTGATTTCCACTCACTTACTAATCACACTGCACATGTATCTGTGCACCCTGCTGCTTTGTTTAGAATTTCAGTGTAAAACAAATCCCTTCAACCTTCACAAAACAAATGAAAACAAAGGAAACCCCACTTTGCTCCAGCCAGGAAACACTCAGTGGCTGCAGGAATACAGGTTCTGTGCATCTCAAACCCACTTTGAAATACACTAAGTCAAAACACAATTTACCTTGGCAGAGTTTCAACGTTCATATACATTTCATCCTATAGAGAATAAATGTTTCATCAAAACTGATTCCCTTTTCTGGGGGGGAAACGACACAGTTCCAACTGACTCCACTCAGAGCCACTCATCTCTTCTCCCACAAATAGTTCCATTTATTTCAATGGAACCACTCTGTGGAGAAGTGCTGCTGATTCCGAGTGCAGGTACCACAGTGCTATCATCTATCACCCTCACATCTCTGAGATCCCTCACACAGCAAAGCAGCACAGCAAGATCCGACCAGTGGAACACATCCTGCTCAAACACTTGACAAGGAGTTGAGTGATTCACTATCAGTGATGCACATCAACCAAGACACCCACAATCAGCACTCCTGATCATATGGGTTTTCAGGACCATTACACCTCATCTGATCAAGGACTGATGATTTCATCACTCCATTGTTATCCCGCTGGATCTGATGGTTGATACTAGAACTACATCCTGTGCTATAAATAAAAGGAGAAAAGCTTATTTAACTGCAGGGGAGCTACCTCGGATGACATGACATCTGCAGTGGTTTTCCAAAGTAGTATCTCAGTTTAATGCTTTGTGCATCTGTCAGCTTGTAAAAATAGACAAAGTTTAGCCCAATAATTGCCATTTTGTTTTATATAAAACATTTGGTCCTAGGTGGAGATAGCAGTGGCCCTCAGTGAGATGAATCAAGAGGTGGTGGTGTGGGGAAGTGAAAGTAGCACTGAATTAGTTCAACACATTGCCCATTATGGATCCACTTTTGTCCTAGACATTCCAAACCAAATGAAGTTCCTAGTGTGGAGAATTTGATTTTTAGCTCTGCACCATTTAATCACATTTCTTTTCACTACCCGCTCACAACAACTCACCTTGTACCGAACATAACTTAATGCTGTTATATTCTGAGGACCAAGTGCAGCTGAAACACTAACTTCATTAGTTCTGCAATACTACCTGTCAGGTAGACTGGCTGCAGCCCAAAGGAAGGTGGCCATGTGTGAAGAAACAAGGTTAAAACCAAACCACAGCATGGAGAGAAGATGCAGAAGACAGAAGTAATTCTATATATATAAGATAAAAGCAGGTATTAGTAATCTGTGTGTGTCAGGCTTTATACAAGCTTTTCTACTCCAAACAAGTATAAAACCAGCAGAAGATAACGCTTCTTGTGAGTGCTGGATGGAAACTGCATTCCCATTGCAACAGCAAGAGCAGAAGGGAGCAGATGTTCCTGACCCCCACAGCAAAGCTCCAGAGCTAATAACAATTTTGCATGACTTTGAAAAGTTGATCAGAAATGTTGTGTTTGTGAAAAGGTTATAAAGAGGCCTGCTAGACCCAAAGCAATCACACAATGCCAGGGTCTAAACGGATTAATCTTCTCACTGTAAAGCATCAACCTTGTGGGTCTGATTCTTCTCATCTCTGTTTCGCACTTACGTCTCTCAGTGCAGATATTCCTGGTTTTATGGAACTGTAAACTCAAACCTGACCTGTTCAAAGAACTTGTTCCAGATGAAACCTCTTCCTAATTGCTGGATCTTACCCTGATCATGTTCAAATTCTGTACCCTGAAGAAATGGTTTTGTGAAAGTTGAGAGATGAACAGGCTTGAGACTGCAAAGTGCTTCTGTCCAAACTATTGATGACATTGCCCAGATGCATCTTCTGCAAGCCATAAGGAAGTTCTTTTTTCTCCTTGCACAATTTCAAGAGCAGTCATGGTTGGAGGGCTAAATCAAAGCATTCCATCTTCTGAGGAAGCACTGTAGCTAATAAAATCTAACTGTAGAAAAAAGAATTAAATGGAAATAATCTAATAATCAGTTAAGCAGATACATGGTTTTGTTGGAGTATTTTCAGAACAAAATGTTTTTCACCATTCTGTTGTAATTTGAAGAACTAAAGAGCATCATTGCTTAGAAGTCAGGTAACAGCTACCAGCAGACTTGCCCACTTCATACCAAGATGTTTAATTTTCAATCCCTCTCCCTTTTGCTTCCCATTAGTCACTAGTCCATAGTCCACATTGAATACTACTAACGTTGCTGACAAAAAAGCAAAAACTCTAATTCTAGAATCAATTTATGGTCATATTTTCTCTCTGCAACATTCCTGGAACATAACCACCCCATCTGTGAAAAAAAGAGGCAGTACAAATAAATGCAAGCTGTGATCCCTCAGCACTTGGGGTCCTGTCTCTACAAAGCTATTGCAGCAGAGGGAAAGAGATCCACAAGCAATCTGTATATGCAAATGGGAGTTTAAAAATTGACATCAAGCCTCTAGTTCAGAAAAAGTCCCTTAGACGAGAAAGTACATGAGTTATTTAAATTGTGTATATATTATAGCAGCAAAGTACCAGATTACAGTCTTGTTTTAAAGACAGCATCTTTCATGGTTTGTTTTCCTTTCTACCTTCCATGTATTGAGCAACATCAGCTTCATTATACAAATATGCTCTTATTTTTTTCCATCAGAACTCGTTTGATCCTTTCTGGCTCCTATTCAGCAAACATGCCAGATGTTGTAATTTGCACCTGCTTGGTTAGGATTTGAAAAGCCTCATTATTTTTAGGTTAGCAGAAGGAAAAGTGTCTTTGGAGCCTTTGATGAATTCCGTCAACTTTTCCCACCTCTTAACTCTTACAGATGGTTGTTACCAAGAGGAAGAAATCCATCAATGACTTGGAGCAGGTCAAAGCCAAAGCAGTAAATGGTGTAGCAAAACAGTGTCTAGCCAGTTTATATCAGCTATTTGGTACAGTCTGAATTCACCACGTTGATGTTCACAGCATACTTACGTGTGGTGTCACTTCACAGACCAGGACTAGAAAGCAGAAAGTGACACTTGGCTTTTATTAAACGTTTTCACTTGCTCTCTCTATGCACAAATGAAGTCCTTTCCTCAAGCAACAGCCACAGGTGAGAAATTAGGTCTTTTGACTACAGCAGCAGAGAGACTAAAATAATCTGTTTCCTGAGGGAGGAGCTCTGTGAAATTGCTTCACTGTATTGGAAAGTGGAGCAGTACAGATGAACTTGTACAGTTACTCCCCTTCCTCAAAGCAGAGAAGGTGCTTTGAGCAGATGCTTTACAAGATTTATCACATCCCTGCCTAGGTTAGCAGCTCACAATGTAACCTCCTTTGTTCTGTTGCTTTGCTGAACTAATGGAAACAAAAATCCCTCCTTTGAGATATTGCTTAAAGTCACAAAAGTGGAAGCAGAAGACATACATAAGGAGCTGGATTATTAATGGAAACAAACAGCTAAATGACCTTGGGCTGGAATCCTCAGAGGCACAACAGCCCATGGCATTACTGCTTTCCTCCCTGGGCATTTAAACCCGGTCACACATCTGCATCTATTTCAAGATG
>JAVHNF010068122.1:0-15758 GCA_034783455.1 Micropsitta finschii | reverse complement strand
GGTAGGGCTCAACCAGCACATCTGGTTGAATTACACAGATGTTACTACAGCCTCATTGCAAAGATGTTCAGTTTCCCAGAGATGTTTGATTTTGCTAACAGGGACCAAAGCACATAACGTTCCAGTGATTTCACCCAGTTCACACAGGGAGTCACTCAAGCCTCCATTCTCATAGCATTCTCCTTCATCCTTCTGCTTTCGACTCTCCTGCTCCCTCCTCACCATCCTTCTCTTCCTGAACCTGTCATGTCTGCATCAGGAGTGCAATTGGAAAGAGAATCTCAGAGGAGCTACCTGTCAGATATGTCTACTTGGAGATAAGCTCTGCTGCTTAAATGTGGGAAAGAATGGTTCCTGGGAGGAAATATTGCTGTATTGCTGATAAGAATAGGAACTTTATCCATCTGGTGAATATGACAGAGATCTATCAAAATAAATAAAAAATAAATATTAAGTCATCAAACCTTACTAGACCACTTGGGTAGCAAGGGAGAATAAGGCTCAGAAGATAAAGGAGATTTATTTTTTAGCAGATGGAGAGCATCTATGTGCAAAAAAAAAGAAAGCTCAGAGAAATTTTCACAGATTGGTCCTGAAATACCAACATGTTCTTAAGGCACTTTCAGGTAAAAGACATGTAAAAATTAATAAGCATTTTAACTACAAATATAATTACAGGTTTAGGTCATTAAGTGATAGAGATGGATCTCACACTATTACACCCAGAAAAGAATCATCTGCACATGCTGTCATTTAAATGTAGGATCTGGATGACTGACACTTTGCTGCCTGGTTTAGATCTGGCAGCCCAGCCAGGTCTCTGCAATCCCTGCGTTGTTTAACTCCTATTAGAGAGATCAGCTTTCCTGTGGGCTCACTTTAGTTTATACTCTTTGGATAAATACCTACTGGTAGCTCCAGAGAATCAGAACAGTCACTAGCACAGCATTTTACAAGGGAAACTTAGAGATGAACTTACAAGCCTACAAGAGCAATTTTTCAATACACTTCCTATTGCGTAGTATGATTCAAGCAGTAATTGCTGGTATCTTGATTTTCCTTCTGTACCACAAAGCATGTCCTAGCCCACATGCCCTGTCTTTTGGAGCTCTCTATCAGATCTCCAGAGAGGCAGAGAGATGCTGTGGGTGTTCACCTGCAGCGTATGTGACTTTAAAAGTTGGCCAACCAGCCAGATGCCAGTAAAAGCCAGATGAAGAAACAAGTGTTTGATCCATCCAGTTGATAAAGTGTCACTTCCTGCACCAGAAATGTAAGAGGAAAAGCAGCAATCCATAAAACAAAAAAAAACTCCTTTCTTTGGTCAGTAAACAAACCTAGAGAATAGGTTTTCAGTGTGTTGACAATGTTCTGGCAGTTCATTAATCCCAACAAAATCTCTCCAAAGTTACTGATGCATGGATTCCATTTTCAAATTTCTCATTAGTTCCTCTTTATGGATTAAATGCTGATGTTCACGACTGAATGCACACAGCTTCAGCTGATGGATGTAATTGGGTTGTAATGGATTTTAGCTGCTGTTCCTTCTGATCTAGCCAATTTGAAATGCAGTATCAATGTATTCTCCCCATCTCTCTGTAGGGAATGAGAAATTGAAAC
Organism: Micropsitta finschii; assembly: GCA_034783455.1. Lineage (NCBI taxonomy): Eukaryota > Metazoa > Chordata > Aves > Psittaciformes > Psittacidae > Micropsitta > Micropsitta finschii. Next base: position 14,138 of record JAVHNF010068122.1, on the reverse strand, counting down.
CTACAAGATGAAATTTATCAACTCCCATAAAGTTCACTCCAACCACATAAAACTGTTAAACTTCTCATTATCATTCAACTACAGTTATTTCCCAAACTCTGGTCAGGCAGTCAAAATATTAAAGTGCATTTGAAAAAGTAGAATTGAGCCTTTAACATTCTGTATGTCCCCAACATTGATTTAGGGGCTGTAAATATTACCAACCCAGGATGACATTAACATAGCAAAGCCTTAACAGCGGGAACATCAAGTGATATGAAAGGATTAAAGGTTGCAGAACCTCCTTCCAGTTTTTAATAGATCTCTATCTCGAGAGATAGATGATTTGCTATCACTCTGGGGCCAGTGTGCAAAAACAGCTTTACACTTCCTCCCCTCTTCATGACCAGCATCTGCCTTGCTCTCAGCTTTTACTGATTTAATCCAGCCTTAGCTAACCAGAGGAGTATGGAATGGTAACAGTATGTGTGTATTCTGTAAAGGAAGGCAGAACAGCAAAGCCATAGAAAGGTTGACAGAAGACCCCTGTGGAAATGCAAGGATTTTTACCAAACCAGGGAGATAGACACCACAAGGTGGGGGAAAAAACTGGCTGTAGTTTGGGGTTTTTTAGACTTAATCTAAAAACCTAGCTACAGTGATGCTTTGAGAGGTCTCAGTGCAACTGGGATGGATAAAATAGAAATCTGGAGTCAGATTCCCATAGTCATTTAGTAGTTATAGACCAGAGAACTGGCAATAGACTTAATTCCTGCCTCCAAACAGTTAGAAACTGGGATGTCAATCCTCATCAGTGCAAAAAATCATTTAGTGAGATTTATAACTTTGTAGTTATGTGTTTGGAGGAAGGAAACAAGCAGAAAGAAGGATTTAAGCTGGTGCAGCTCTGGTCAATGCAAACCAGTGTCAGTCATCTAACTCGAAAACTCAAATCTTTCTGATATCTCAGTTCTCAAAGTGTTTTTACTTATTCATTTCCTTGCATCTTCATTTACTCAGAGAGATACATCTTAAACAGTGTCAACCACTGTCTTTTACCCTCCCTATCCAGTGGTAGCCAACAGTGAGGAAGCCCAAATCCAAGGCCAAATCTGGTAAAAGGATTTAGGCAAATTGTCCTGCTGAAGGTTTTCTTCAATGAGACCCACACATGAATGAAGAATCTCTCATTGAAATATTAATGCTTCTAAAAGCTGAAGGTGCAGAGTCTTTACCATTTAGCTTCCAGAAACCAGACAACTAGGCATACAGTTTTGAAAACACCATATTTTTCGCACATAGAACTATCTAGTTCCACTCCATACAGGAGCACTTTGCAGAACAGCTTCAGAATGGTCTTTCCAAGGTTGGCCAGCAGCATGATCTGAGCTGCCTGAAAAATCTCAGCACTGCACAAAGTCCTAAGCCTCTGCAAATACAGCCGGGTCCACCCAACATTCCCATACTCTTTAAATCTGACACGAGTAACAAAACCTGTGAGCAAGATCAAGCATGACAACAGGCCTCCAATTCAAAGCAGTTTCATTTTGATGTGATTGACTTCAATTGCCTTTACATCAGGCCCTATCGAATGAACCCACTGCAGCTTTCCAACTTGCCAACTACCTTCCCTATCAGATGCTGCTAGGACTGAATCCATCCCATCTGCATCACCCGCTTTCCCTTTCAGATTCTAGGCCAAATTCAATAATAGTTGTAAGTGAAAACTTCATTATTGACTTCAGTGGAGTTGCTCATGCTTAAAGGAGGGATGAATCTGACCTGTTCTGCCTATTACTGGCTACAGAGTCCCAACCTCATTATAAAAACCCAGAAAGACAGATTTTAAATTTCTTAGTTTTATTGCTATTACTATTAGAGTATTCATTTACATTCTACGAGGTATTTAAAGACTGGCATCTCAAATAAATTATACATTTAGGGCATGTTAGAATAAACACTCCTCACTCTGCCAGCTCATACTCATCTGTCACTTCCTTGCATAGATGCAGTGTGCGGCTCGCTGTGCTTAGTTAAAACAAGCTTCCTAACTTGAGTATAATTGTAATCAGTATTGCTTTATTTTAACGTCTAGAACTTAAATCTATAACCTCTCCACCACAATGCTGAATATAATCTGTAAATGCTATGACAATGAATTGTAAAAGCAGTATTTCCTCTATCCTCAGAGAAAAGCAGAGATGCAACAGAACTTGTGCATTTGAGAAACCTGAAATACATACCTTTGTTTTCTCCATTTCTCTTCCTAGAGTTCCTCTGTGCATTTGCAGCTGTAACTGGGCACATGTGAACATCAACTTGACGTGGACTTTATGTGTTTTCTGGCTCCAGTTCTCTCTGAAGTGAGGATACTCCTATCAGATGCTTTAACTGTGTGTCACCCTGTCTCCTCCATAACATCAGAGCAGATCCATCCATGCTACCTCTTGAGCTGAGTGGAGTGTCAAAGCAGGGCAGGGAGGAGAAAGGAAAGATCTACCTAATATTAGTAGTAAAAACTCTACATGGTAGACAGGAAGTAAGGATTGCTCAAGTGGCTGTAGCCAGTGCTGGTGGCACAAACAGCACTCAAACTGAAGCTGTGTATGAAACCATGCACTTTCTGGAGTGTTACTTGAATACAAAAGCCTTCTCATTTGTTATCACTAATACTTGTTCTCTTCCAAACCTGATATACTCTTAATTAAATGATTGCAGTCCTTTTGTAGATTATGCATAAATCTTCATTTGTTTTCTTTGATAGCACTGGATCTGGTTTTGTTAATTGCATAAATGCTCCCCTCAGGCAGAAAAGCAATAAAGCTCAAATATAGCAGAGGTTTTGATAAGGAGACTCAATTTGATTTAACATCACTGTCAATATGATGAATGACAATTCTCTCAAATGAGTCACCCAATACCTTGAATTCAGCACTGGAATATTCATGTCATTAGGACACAAATGATAAATTCTATTTGGAATCATATTGACCTGCCCAGAATTTCCCTTCATTTGGGGAAATAGAGATGCTTTCTCTTCACCACTTTTAAATCAAGATCTCAACCTTTTTACTTCCCTGAAATACAAGTCAAAGTCCCTATCTCAGATTTGCCTAAATACTTTGCCTCTGTTTCCATCACACTGCTGTCATGACTCTTAAGAGAGCTCAGATCCCTGGATCTTAAGGCTTCTTTGATGGTGGTCCTGCTCAGTTCAGGAGCATACACCTGCATTGTAAGTAGGAGCAAAACAATTACTAGCATTTTCCTTCCACATGAAGCATATTCCAAATGAGGTCTTGAGGCACTTTGACAACCAAGTATTGAAAAGGAAGTAAAATAATAACAGGTCAAGTTTAGAACAGAAAGTGGCTCCCAGAAGCTTTAGGCATTCATTAAAGTGTTCAACAATTGTCCCTTTGAAAGAGCAAAGAAGCAGCCTGAGAAGAGCAAGGTGTGTGGTGAAAGGTGGAGGTTCTTGCATTCTCCCAGAATAATGCTGCATTACTTTCGAGGAGACACTGCATACAATTAGCAACCAAGTAGAGATCTTTTTCTTCTTGTTTTGTCTTTTTAATTAAATCATCTCCTGGTCTCAGTGATAGTGCCATCATTTTACACACATGTGTTCGTTAGAAATGCATTTACACATATCATATCTTGATCTATCATCTCTTCCCCACATTTCCATACTTTGTTAATACACCTTGTGATATAGCACATTGGCTGTGTTCAGAATAGCCTGAAAACCACAACATTAATAACCCCATATGGAATCCATCAAAGAGTATATGTGTCCATGTGTGTAATACATATTTCTCTACACATATGCAGCAAAGCAAGACAACAACCATGCCTTTCCTTATCAATATCAAATTACAGTCAGAGGCCTGATTCCCTTCTTCCGTACAAGCCCCACACTCTCCCCCTGTTGCTAATGTTGCCCTCTGGAATTCTTATGCCAGCTTCACACTTAGAGAACTCAGCTACTTCTTGGAAACCAGTAACCAGCTGGAAGAGTGTGCCAGATACAGGACATTAGAAGAAACAGCATTACATTTAAGCCTTAGAGTTTGCACCCCAACAGAATCAAACTGGTGCCTTTTGTCTGTATCCAGCCCTTTGCTGGCTTTGTCTAAGAGTTACCATGCACTTCCTAGTCCAGGGNNNCACAACCAGTTAATCAGGTATTTGTATTTTATCATCTCCCAATGTTCTGAGATTAACACATGATGTTTTTGTGAGGAAACTCTGAAGTGAGGTACGAGCAATGCAACCCACAAGTTGCAGTTGACAAGAGAGACACTTCACCTCTTTCAGGTATCCAGAGTCTATACAGCTCTTCCTGTAGAGTAATTTAAGTCTGTAATTTAATAGTTGTTTGGCTACTTCTACTAAGCTGCAGCCTGACATCAGTACAGGCACAACCCAAGAACTAATGGAACACTTCAGTGGGAAACAAAAGATCCTTTAGAACTCCCATCAGGTCACTGACATGAGAGAAATGTAGAGAAATACAATGTAGAGAAATAAGAACTTTTCTCACTATTTCTCACATGTAGAGAAATAAGAACTTTTAACTCCAGAACAAAGAGGCTCCTATAGCAAAACAGATGGTTTTACCTCCCCAATTCCATGCAAATCGAAAGTTTAAAAGTAGAATTTTATTAGAGCAGGGTGGGATAGAATTTTCCCTTTCATAGGATAATCTGCAAAACATTTTTCCATTCTAAGGTGAAACACATCTGAGATAATAAAACCATAACAGAACATTTGAACACCACAAGGATGTCCAGCCCTCCAAAGGAAGACTCAGACAATCCAAAGTCTCACCCCACTTTTGGAGAGGCTTAATGTCTGTCTAAAGCTCTTTTGGGCTGTTAGCTTGGTTTTGTTGAGGGATAATGACTGCTGAACCTGATGCATGGCTCTACAGTAGAAATCTCACCCTGCACAAAGGTGTTTGCATGGAGCGTTTACTCTCCAAACACAGTAAGGTTCCAGTAAAGAATGAACAAAGGACTCTAATGGCCTTTTAGCCTGCCCAAGAGATGAGCCGTAAGAAATTAATACGAGACAGAAGAGTAGGGATGATGATGAACATGTGGTTTGGAAATGAGTGTGATGTAGAACTGACAGGATCTCAGCAAAACCTCATCACAGGCAGGCTCCCTGCACCTTGCACTGTGCAGTCTGACAGGGGTGTGCAGCCTTGAAATCAATTGACAGCACAGGAAAGAGCATTATTAGGCATCTGCAACCTCCAGACACTCTGCAGCAACAGGATTTGTTGGAGGGCAGAAATGACAGCTATGTAACAACAATATCTTATTGATATGGGCTTCCAGAGCAGTGATGGAAGAAAGGGTGAATGCTTCTGACAGCAAGTGACTGCGGGATATGTTAGAGGCTTGATGGAGCAAGCAAAGCTACAAATGAAGTGGTACAGAAAGAGACATGGACGTGGCACATGACAGATAAAGATGTAAGTAGGTCAAACATTACTATCTCAGGGTGATAGCGACATTTTGGCCTATACAAAGCAAGAGTCATTTGTTATTATTGTGTTTAAGCCCATTAAGCACACTGTCTTCCTCCTAGCAAAGCCATTTGTATTAAAATCATACTGATGATTCCATTGCTGAGACCTGCATTTGCTGTACAAGGTTATTAATTATGCACCAAACTGACAAAGACAATGACATTCACCTGCCTGTAAGGGAATTAGAAGACTGGAGTTACTAAGTCACAGCTGGTTGTGTTAGAAAGATCACACACTGGGTCTGTTTGTTTGGAATAGAAGGACAAGCAGCAGATAAAAACATAGGCAATAGCGAATAGCACTGAAAAAGGTAGTGCATGTCTATGTGCCTTTCTGCAAAATCTAGCAGAGGATGTTAAGAAGCAAATGAAGAAATGCAATTAGCATGTGAACTCATTGTTGCAGAATGTTAAAATGCAGACACTAAGTGAAAACTTGCTGCAGTGATTGCAATACAGTAGATAAACAGTTCTTTTCAAAGGCATCTGCATCTACCCACCCAACAAGCTCATTTCAGGTTTTCAGTCTTTGCAGGGGTTCAGAACATTAGTGCTGAGTAAAAAAACCTGTCTCATTGCAGTCACTGATAAAGGACGCCTGAGTATCTTTATAAAAACTATTAGCAAACATGGATTATGAGTGAAAGGCATCTTGAACCCTTTTAAGACTACAGATACTTGACATATTTGAAGAGACACATGAGTATGACAGGATGGACAAAATCCTGCCTGCTTTTGAAAACAAGCCCAGTATTTCAATGCTTACATTGTTATTAGCATCACTAAAGCTATTGATAAACCAAGCAGAATTCAAAATACATGGCCAAATGTTATTATTTCATTCATTCAAGACAAGAGCCTTCTTCTTAGAGGTGCTTAATTCATTTGGAGTCCAATGTTTGTACAACTTGAGGTATAGATTTCATTCTGAAGAGATGTAACACCTTTCTAGGAAGTAATGCAGAGATGAGGAGGATAAATCAATTGAATGTATTTTTCTGCATGTCATAAACCAGTTTTGCATACCACAGTCCCAGGGTTCTTTTGTCCAAATGGATTCTCCTTTCATTAGTCTCCATCAACGCCAGACAAACCAGTGTGTTTTTCCCAAGGAAAATGCTTAAAGTAGTTGGATTAAGCAAGGATTAAGCAGTTTCCTTCTCAATGAGCTAAATACAATATTTAGGAACTTGTGAACTTACCTTTTCTAGTTGTCTTCTGCTGTCTTCGGTCCCAGCACTGCCCTTTCCATAGACACATGCAAGTTGCTGCTTTCCATCTGTAGGCTTATTGACCAAAAGCCATTTACTTTTCCCTGTAGTTCTTTGAAACCATCTGCTGCTGCTAGAGATTTGCAATGAAAAAGCGAGACACTGAATTCCCAGCATCATATCAGGACGTTCATCTTGGGCGTTACATTGAGTGCTTTTGAATAGCCAGTGAAATGCAGACCGCTAACCAAAGGCTGCTTGGAAAGTAGAAGAGAATGTGCATCTCATATTTGTTTGAAATGTTGTATCCAGAAAGTAATAGCCACATGGATGGGTTTTTTTGATACATTTGCTTTTTCTACTAACATCAGAATAGAGATTTTTAGCAACTCTCTTGTAACTGAGTCAAGTTTGACCACAGGGCTAGATCCTCAGCTGCTCCAATCTGCAAGTTTCCATGAAATTGGTGAAGCTTTGCTTCGCCACACACAGAGGTGAAGCAAAGCTTCAGTGTTGCCTTGGGTTTCTTCTCAGTTATATGTATATGCATCATTTCAAGTCATTTGTAAGTTCCATATGAGAAGTACCATGACGAATCAGAGTGCATTAATAGAAGAATCCAAGAGCTTGTAGGGTGAGGTGGAGCTTTGCTCTTTACCAAGGTTGTTTTGCCATTGCCACATTCAAGTTTCACCCCTTGCTGGAAAGGACTTACTGGTGGCATCTGCAGTGTGAAGAAGTCCTATTTGCAAGTCATACTCTTCCTCAGTCCTTTATTACTTCCTCAGAGCCACGGAGCTGGAAATCCAGAGAAGTATTTAATCCAATCATTATAATTTAAACCATATCCATTTAATCAACAGGTATTTTCAGAACAGTATGATGTTCTATAAGAAGTACATAGGCACAGATAAGCCCCCTCCCTATCAAAGCCACCATTTTGGAAATCAAATGTCTATAAAGTCTCTCCCTTCACAGGATTCCCTTTCCCTCTGCCCAATGTCCATAATAAATAGGTGGTCCTTTTGTTAATAGGACTAACTGTTGAAGGGAACTGGCACTGTGACAATAAAGCTTTTATCAGCACAAGTTTAAATAGTGACTGAAATCATTTCAAAAGCAAATTGCTCAGTATTTAAAGGACATGGACAACGTTTGTCCATCAAGAACACAGGCCCTGTTATCAGTAAGTAACAATAACCATGTGTACAAGAAGAAATAATGTCAGGAAAGGGACATCCTGCTGCTATTATCTGAAGGTGTCATTACAACCACCACACAGTGCAGTAACACTTTACTTTCCTATTAGAGACTTAGAATCATAGAATTAACGAGGTTGGAAAAGACCTTTAAGATCATTGAGTCCAACCCTTACTCCAGGACTGCCAAGCCCTCCACTAAGGGCAAACTGATCTCCCTTCAAGATCACCGCTTATGGCTGCCCCTCAGGATCTCCACTCAGCCACCCTTCATCTGCCCCACATAGTGGCCCACACTGTATAGCTGCCGCCCCTACCACTCATGGCCACCCCTCACACCTCATGGCTGCCCTTACTCTCCCCTCACGATCTTCCCTCATGGCCGCCCCTTCTTTCCCCTCACAATCTCCCCTCATGGCCACCCCTTCTTTCCCCTCACAATCTTCCCTCATGGCTCTCCCGTCTTTCTCCTCACAACTTACCCTCATGGCCGCCCCTTCTTACCCCTCACAACTTACCCTCATGGCCGCCCCTTCTTACCCCTCAGAACTTACCCTCATGGCCGCCCCTTCTTACCCCTCACAACTTACTCTCATGGCTGCCCCTTCTTACCCCTCACAACTTACCCTCATGGCCGGCCCTCCCCTCCCTTCATGGTCTCCCCTCATGGCCACCCTTACAACAGCTACAAAAGGTCCTGGAGGGTCCTGGATAACAAAGTCCGTTAATGCCAGGCCCAGGTAGGAAATAGAGCAGAGAAAAGCCGTTTGTATCGCATTCAGACTCTAAAACCAGAGTTTCACTTGGGTCTGAGCACAGAAGCGGCTCTGGCAGAGCCTGTAAAATTCCACCATTCCCAGAGGATATCAAAGTTTCACGTTTCAACCAGCAATCCCAGTATTTCACTTCAAAGAAGCGGTAGTACCTTTGATACGGCTTGAAACCCAGATGGCTGACACTGTGCTGCTCTGTCACTGCAGGCAGCGCAAGCCAAGACTCAGTGATGTTAGATACTGAGATTGGGCAAGCTATAATTGCTTATAGCAAAAGAAGTGAACAGTTAAATATATGTACGAGATAGAAAACACCTTTGATGCATTTCCTCTCTTTTACACTACATTTCATTCAAATCTGCAGGATTCATGCACACCGTCTTCATCTTGCTGCAATTCAACTTGATTTCGGCCACCCTGAGATTTGTTTTCCTCGGGGTCTGCAGCTTCTTACTAATTGCCAAGTTGGGCAAAGTTTGGTTCAGTTTTGATATGCTGCAATATAAAGTGTGCTAAGACACCAGAGACTGAAGAGTGTTCAGGAACTTGTGAGTTTCAGTTCACAAAGAGCTATTCGCTATCTTTAAACAGCCACCAGTTGGAAGCAGTCCTATTTGAAAGCTGATTATTCAACTGAAGCTGATTCCAGAGTGAACTCCATTGTAGCCTGCAAAGATTTATAGTGGAGCTGTGCACAATCACTGGGGTATTGATGACTTCATACAACTGCAGGCATCAGTTTTCCTACGCTCAAAGAACACCTTCAAAATCCCTCTGCTCTCTCTGAAGGAGGACCCCAACCCTTAAAAACAACCATGCACAATTGCTGTAGATACCAGCAAAAGATTACCATGGGGTCCTATTGCTTCTGGAGAAAGGAAAAAAAGATGAATTAATGGATTTGCCACGAGGTAAGCAAAAGCAAGATCTGCCTCCACGACATTCCATCAGCATTTGTTTCCTAGCATGACAGAGACAGATGGGCTTTTTTGGAGAAGCATTTTTAGAGAAAGAAGAGAAAAATACATCTGACCCAAGTTTGACAACAAAATGTCAAGCAAAGATGGGAGAAAGGGAAGACAAACATGTATAAAAAGGAATCATCCCTTAGCCTACACCACTTGTCAGGGTAAGAGCTTCAACTCACGGATCCCAGTAATTACTGAAAGTCCACACTCAGCAATTGGAAGTGCTCAGGGGAAGATGTCTGTGCTTTGGCTACAAGTTCTACTCATTGTTTATGCCTAAAGATGTTTCCTATCTAAAGACACTGTGCTGCCCACATCTGTTACTTGACAAAGATACAGCTCATCTGCAACAGGATTGCTGTTCAGCTCTGGAGCTAAACAGAAGCCTTCCCCACCATAAAGACCCAGTGACAGGATGTCACTGTAGAGCACTGCTTGGGCACTGACCACGAGGCTAAGATGCGCCAGCTCTGTGCTGTTCAGCCTGGGTGGTAATCCTTCATCCCTGCTAAATCTGCAAGTCCCCTCAGGAACATCAATATGATCATTACCAATTATGTAACGACAAAGAAAGAGAGATTAGTAATTCAGACTTAAGATAGCATCAAGATTTATCACCTTGTGTGTGTTTTCTCCAGACAGCACTGCAAAGCTGTCACTGGGAGACACCAAGGGGTGAAAACTAGAGCTTTGTCCTGATGGCAACACAGTTATTCGTTAGCAACAAGTGAAAATAACTTATACTTGGGAATGTATCTGGGTGTTCATCTCTGTCGGTAACACTCTGCAGCCTTTGAATGCACGGAAACAAGGCATTTATTAAACTGCTTCTTGGGCCCTTAGAAGCTTCACAAGCTGCTCTAAGGGGTCTTGTTTTAGCAAAGGCACAGACTAGACCTTCAGAGGTCCCTTCAAATTCACCTACTCTGGGTTGTGAGTTGTGAAGGATAGGAGTTCTCTGACCAAGGATACCTCTGTCCTGTCTGTGGAGGGAGGGAAACACCTTAGTTATGCCATTCACAGTAAAAAATTAAACCAGTTTCACCTTGAGTGTATCTGTGTCCATGAGAGCTCTCTTTAAACAAAGTATTTTGGCCTATATAAACTAACTTTACCCTTTCGCTACTGCTCTCAAATGTTAGCATGTGAATCTTGAGGAACTGTAGTTTCTCAGTGGTTTGACTTCTTGGGAACATAAATCAACCCAAAACAACATCCAAGGGGTGAATTCATTTGACAATGACTTTCTTTTAAGCCTAGTTAAAGGCTGGATGAATTACTGCAGGATGAGTTCATGTCAAGGGTAGTGCTGGTTGAATACTTCATTAATCTTACCTAGAGTGAGCATGGATCATAATAAAAAACCAGACTGCTTCAAAAATCATTCTTTTTATCTGCAGAAAACAACTTTCTGCCCTTCCTTCCCATTTGTGGCATTAACATGTTAAGAATCAAACCGTAGAGAGAATTCCTTTGACCATTTGAAGGCCATCACAGCTCACTGCCACACCAGGGTCCCCTCAATTGCATTGTGCTGCTGGAGCACTTAACACATGTTGCTGCTTTAGACTCCTACAGTGTCACTAAATGGAAGGGCCAGATCCTGGCTTAGACTGAGTCAATGCACCCATGCTGATTTATGCTATTTAAAGATGTGAAATTCATGCACTGCAAAACTTGTGTGCAAATCAAGCATTTGGAAGGCAGGTTTAGCTCTGAGGTGTAGTGCAGCCTTGTCAATAAGTGTCACTGTTTTCACTAAGGATTTTCTTCTTTGCCATGTAAATGAAGCAGAAAGGTTAACAAGAAGCCCTGATCTCTTTATACACTATGATCTTTGACTGCTCTGGCCTTCCTTCCAGCAGTTTCAACAGAGTGGCATCCTGAATGTATGAAAACTGCTCTATTTCCAGCGATTAGAGAAACTAATGAATCCGAACACCACACAAAGCCCAGATTTACCAGTCTGCCTGCTCCCAATTTGTACCACACACTGTGTTCTCAGAGACACTAAACTGCATAATTCAGAGGAGGTTAGAGTTTGCTGCAACAGGTTTCTAAAAGCAAAGACTACCATCTGACTGCACTTCCCCTCTCTTGTCACCTTGTTTTTCCAGCTTGACACAGAGCATGTTAGTCAGGAGGCCATGACTCATCATCTCGCTACTGCAGCTCCTCTTTGTCCATCCATTCTCCCTTCTTCAGGTTACTGAAATGGAACAGGAAAGGCTTCAAGGAGCAGCCATCCCCTCCTTCACTACTACAGCTGGAAGCCCAGAGTATTCATGTGAAACACCTCTGACCGAGGTTAACATCAATATACCAAGCTGTGATCTGCATAAGGATCATGCTGCTATGAAATACCTCATCTTAGAAGGGACCTTGGAAGCCCTTCAAGTCTGCATCTTGTATGAATCATTCATCCCCTCTTCACCTAGCACATACCACTACTTTTACCGCATAACTCCATGAAATAAATGATGGATAAAGAGTGTATTTAGTGGCTGAATTCATAATGGACCAGCCTAAGATCTTGACACCACTTCAAGCCTCAACACGGATTAAGTTGCACAAGATGGGGAGCTTTAGAGACCTTTCAAAGGAAAGCACTTAGGAACATGCTGTGAGGTTTAATGGACTATGTACCTCCGAAAGTAAAGCCTGGGGTTCAACACATGGCTGAGTAAGTGCAAGCACTATATTGGGAGGACACTAACTATGAAATAAATGGGGTACAGGTGACAAACATCTAATACACCCTTCCTCCTCCTGATAGCAAGAAGATTTGACAGTCACTCTGGTAAACACCTTTAAATAGCTTGTCAATGTCTTTTCTACAAGTGCATCAAGCTCAGTTGTTAAAAAGCCATCCAGCAACAAGGAAGCTGCTGAGGCAATATTTTAGGTACAAGGGAAACTTTTTCTCCCCTGATTTGGAAGACCCATGTTAGAAAGGCAAAGGGAGTATCTTGGTGCCAGAGGAATGGAACTAACTACTAATTTCTCCAGCATTTTATGTCAAAGGGATGTTTAATTTACCATTTGGTTTAATTAATCACTGCATCTAATACACTTAACTTTTCAATAATTAAATCGTGTTTCCCCCTGTTGCTGTAGAAGTTATCTGTTCAGTTCCATCTTTAGCTGTTTCATCAACCCTGCCGTTCTCTGTTTGTGGCACCATTGCAGAGCTGACAGTGTGCAGAAGAGGCCCAGCAGCAGCTTTCTGTCCTGGCCCTTTGGCTGTGGGAGCAGGGACGAGACACTCATGCTCTGTGCACCATGATGTGAGATGGTCCGGAGCTGTCTCTCAGAGTGGACAAAATCACTGAGACAGTTGCAGGAGCAAATGCTTCCTTTGGAAAGCGCACAGGCCTGGGAGGAAGCACTGCTTGTGGGGCAGAGTCAAGGGCAATTCCTCATTACAGTTTTGCCTGTTTTCCAAAGAAGCTACAATTCTGATTTTCAGAATCGGAGCTTGGAGCAGCTCCTGTACGAAGACTGAGAACACTGTACAGGCTGAGAACACTGGGGCTGCTCAGCCTGGAGAAGCTGCATGGAGACCTCAGAGCAGCTTCCAGGGTCTGAAGGGGGCTACAAGGATGCTGGAGAGGGGCTCTTCATCAGGGACTGTAGCGATAGGACAAGGGGTGATGGGTTCAAACTGAAACAGGGGAAGATCAAGTTAGATACAAGGCAGAAGTTCTTTACTGTGAGAGTGGTGAGGCGCTGGCACAGGGTGCCCAAAGTAGTAGTGAATGCTCCATCTCTGGCAATGTTCAAGGCCAGGGTGCCTTGGGTGACAAGGTCTAGTGTGAGGTGTCCCTGCCCATGGCAGGTTGTTCGAACTGGATGGTCTTAAGCAACTTTCCAACCCAAACCATCCAATGATTCCACGATTTTCTGGAGCCAAAGTCCATGCTTTATATAAATAAGCTGAAGAGTTCTGTTCATTTAGCTTTTTATGAAAGACACTGGTGTGCTGAGTCTGAGCCCATCCTGAATTCACGTGGATGTGACACTTGTGGATGTGACAGCTCATTTGCAGCAACTGAACTTTGCTATCTGCTCACTACATGCCAAGTCATCACCCTCTCCCTACGCATCCCACTGCCATAGTATACAGGGCAGTAAGTAGAATAGTTGCATGTTATTAAAATCCTATATTGGGGAAATAATCTATTCATAGCTCATTCCTCCCCTCCTCCTTACCATTCCCTTAGAAACGGCTCTTCTCCACAGTAAATAAAGTTGGAAAGCCTTATCATTAATTCTATTTAGGCCTAATATGTCATAAAGCAGGCAAAGCAGGCCATTTTCCTCTCTGCTGGGGCACAAAACATGGATTAACTATTCCAACCAGAGCTGTGAATGATTTATTAATTCAATTTTGGAGAGTGTGACTGTCAGATCATATAAGTTTGTTATAAAGAGTCTCTCTGAGGACTCTTTCACTCTTTTTAAACC
>JAVHNF010068118.1:0-19775 GCA_034783455.1 Micropsitta finschii | reverse complement strand
GGGGTTGGACTAGATGATCTTTTGAGGTCCCTTCCAACCCTTGGGATTCTGTGATTCTGTGATTCTGTGATTTTCTCCCCAAGCATCAGTGGGTTCAGATGATAACTCTGCTAATGCAGGAGTCAGTCACAAGCTCAGTAACCTAAGAAGTAGGCAGCTGCTCTGTGAACGGGACAGATTTCCCCTTTCCTGCCTAATGTAAAGAGCTTATCAAGATAATGATATATGTCCTGTCATTTTTCTTGCCTTTGACAAGCTTAAATTGGAGTGTACCAAGCTACTTACCTCATGCTCTGAGCTATCTCACAGCCCCAACTCTCCTACTACTGAGATAACCCCCTCCTTCTCCAAAGATGTATTTTGTATTTTCTCTTTTCACTTAGCATATTGGAAAGGAAAATACCACCCTTAGATGTAGGTGTCAGGAACAATGGCACAGATATACATCCATGACTGGTATAAAGACATTGTTCCTTCTGTACCCAACAGTGCAACAGCTTCGTTACGTATCCAACATTATAACAGCAGATATGTAAGGTGACTATATTACATTAAAAATACATCAAGTCCCTGTTAATTTGTTGTTACCAACCCCCATTTCCATGTGCTTCCTAAACAACTCCTTCATTTTCTAACTTTTCATCCACTCCCCCTTCAAATATTGTACTTTGATCTCTTTCACCAATTCCTGCTTCTCTAGTCTTTTCTCTCCTAAGCTGAAGTTCAGAGCTTCATCAGCTTACCAAGCACATTTTCATCATTTCCCTCTTGACCCAAGTGGAAATTTCCTGGCTGTTTCTAATCTGCCAGAGAATCAGTCCTGACATACATGCCACACAGGTTACAAACATGCCAAACAAGTGCCAAATAACAGAATCAGTGCTCAGCTTCAGGAAAGATCAATCAGTTGTTAGCAGGATAGTACCTCTTAAGGTGCATCAAAAGGGAAAACCATACCAGCTTACAGAATCAGACAGAGAAGTTTTAAAGAAATAAAAATTTCCTTTTCCTACTGGGATCCTGGGTTAAAACAGCAAAAAGGTCAACCATTGGTGTTTGGCTGCTTCTGCAACCACACATTTGACATGCAACAATTGCAGCCCTGGACACAAACACTTAGAGGAAAAAGTTCTTTCTTCCCCCTCAACATACCTCTGCATCCCACGAGGAATCCCCAGCTTCTTGCCCAACAATCTCTCACTACAGCAGTCCACAAGTCTCTTGAGGGTGTACAGACACTCACGGAAGGTGGAAAAGAAGGGGTAATGACTAAGGATGCACAGAGAAGTCAGAGTGCTGTTCCGAGAGCGATGGCTGCCTTTGGCCGGGCGCTTACTGCGTGGTGATCGATTCACATCTGGGGTAGACTCTGTACTGGGAGCCTGTAGTGAAGAACCACTCTCTGAACTCTCAGTGCCCACTTCCTCCTGCGGAGCAGATGCATCCCCAGCTTTGGGGACTTTCTTTCCCTCCCGAGCTCGGTGCCCCCCTGTTCCTTCTCCCTTCTCCTTGGGTACTCTCTTCTGGAAGGAGCGGTAGAAGTTGACACAGATTCCATAGCGGATGACACCGGTGTCCTTGTCTGTGAGTGTGAAGACAAAGGAAGTGTCATCACGGAAGCTCATGCGTTTTTGCCGCACACTCAGGCATCCTTCTGGCTGGCAGAAGAACACAACATCAGGTGGTAAAGGGAAGTCCACATGGTCTTCTAGAGGGTAACGCCGCAGCAGTTCAGGAGTCTGAGCAACACTGTCACTACTTGGCTGCCTATAGAAAAAGCAAACACAAGTAACATACAGAGTTGACTGATGCCAACAAAAACCTTTGGTTTCTCCCTTCTAACATGTTAGCAGCCTTCACCTTTGTTTCTTCTATCCCCTGCTAGCCCAGGGAAGGGCAGCTCCCCAGTCACTAGCCACAGTGCTCAATCAGCAGCCACAATGCTCAGTCACTAACCACAACTATAGAAGGGTAAAAATTTCTATACCATCATTATCCAGGCCCAATAAGGAGCCTGTTCAAATCTGACTGAGAAAAGAACTTTCAAGAATATGTTGTTCCCAGCTGAACATCGTATTGCCATGTTTCCCTGATTTTGATTGCCAAAATTAATTGAACCATATGGGTCTCTGGGCAACATCTGGGTAGCAAATACACTGTCCCTCAGCAAATACAGAGTCAGATGAAACCCCCTGGATTTCAGTACAGGTAAGTACTAAAATACCACAGAAAATGAAAAAAGAAACCCTGAAAAGCTTTTCTTTATGATGGAGGAAGCATCATCTAATGCATCAACTAATGCATCATGGGCTGAAGAAATGTCAAGTAACACTGGTACTGTTTAAAGAGTCTATTTGGTTAAAGAAAAAATGTTATCAGCAAAGTACCAGTGAATGTATCACCAGTTCATGCCTTTGCAGTAATATCAGTCTATAAAAACAGTGTCTTCTCAGACATTTAGAAAGTTTGCACCTAATAAAAGGAAATACTTCCAAAAGGCATTGCTATTTGTGCACGGTGGGTAAGTTGTAATGTTAAAGGCCACATGGAGCTCTTATGGACTTTGCAGAAGCTACTTCAGTTAGGTCCATCTCTAATCACTGTCATTTGCTGAAGTGCCTTATAAGACAACAGACCTCTAAGCATTAGCTATTCTTGCCCAGGAAAAAGCAAGAGAACTGTAGGAGTCCAGAAGTGATGTTAGCAGATTTTTAAGTAAGAACATCAGACACTATAAGTGTTAATGGAGGATGCAGTTAACATTTCTTCCTCCTCCTTTTCCTAGTTAGTGACACACAGATGAACAACTTGGTTATTTTTCTTCAGACTGTAAAAAAGTAATTAAACTACTAAATTATTCTGTCCATAAAATACAATAATAAAAATAACTATTACTTAGGATTATGTTATTTCTTCCACTGAGCCTATTTAGACTTTGCACTCAAAGTATTCTGAAAAGAAAGGGGGAGATAAAGCAATAGTCTGATGCATATAAACCGCTGATATTTAGAAATGAAAGTAAAACAGACTTTAGAATACACCCATTAAATAGACTGGCAGAAAGTTACTGTATAAACTTTGAATAAAGAAAAATAACATTTAGTGAGCACATGTGTATTTGCCAAGCAGCACACACATCAACCCCATGTTTCGTACGTGCTTTAAGTGAACAAGTGTAACATTTTATCTATTGTTAATAAGACCTTAAAAACCAAAGCATTCAAGTCATTACCATAAGGATAAATGAGTATTAAAGGGAAAAAAAGCCAAGTAAGGCAAGTTCCAAGTTTGTTTTCTTTTCACTGAGTTTACAGACTACACTTCAAAAGCTATAAGAGTAACCACAAACTAGTATTTTATTTACATGTGGCTTTCGGTATTTTCAATTTGTGAATCTCCTTATCCTGATTCTAGTAGAAGCAAAGAAGTTCAGGCACATGGGTTACCAGAGAGTCATATATAAACTGGCTTTTCTTAAGTCACCCTTTGCAGGAGTCTAAAGACTTCAAGTTAAAAAACTTTGTCTGCACTGGTGTCTTTCAGGAAATGTCCTGGCCCAAGTAGATGCTCCCATTCTGTCAGCATCCTGCACACATTCCAGACAGCATTTCGCTGGCACCAAGCAAGTCTTCACCAGTGAATTCTAAGCTCTTTATCCCCACTGTACTGCCCAGGCAAAAACAGTGCTAACTCTGTTCATTACCGTGCTCCAATGATCACAAGATAGTCCAGTAACCGAGGGCAGGTTTTCTTCTTCTGCACCATTGTCCTTGCTGCCCCTCCCTATGTCATCTCAGTGAATGTCTGCTCATCAATCCAGTGGTCAGTTATCCAGTTAGCTGGGACTGAGCGCCTTCGGGAACCAAATCTGCTTCAAAGTGCCTGGTAAGTCCAACCTATGAGCAAGAAAAGCAAAGTGTCAAAGGTGCAATCAGGAATACCAAATAACACAAACAATTTCATGACCTTAACTATATTCCCCAAAAGCCTCAGTGTTCTGTGCAGCAGTGGCCACCCACAGATCTTTCTCTTCAGAGAATGGTTTGGGTTGGAAGGGACTTTAAGATCACCTAGTTCCCACCACCCTGCCTAGTTCCAGCCTACCACTAGATCAAGTTGCTCATGGCCAGGTCCAGCCTGGCCTTGAACACTCCCAGGGATGGAACATCCACAGGTTCCTTCATCAGTATAAAACCACAAGCACAGAAAAGCAGAGAGAGCTGAGAAAACAAACAAAGAAGTACAAGAAGATCTCAAGAAAGCCCACAGACAAAGAAGCATATCGCTGGCAAAGAACTATTCATGAAATGGTCTGAGGCAGAAGTATTGTTTAGGCAAACCCCTAGGATTGCTACAATGCTTGGGAAAGCAGCTTTACCTGGCAACTCTGTACAGTTGAACATGACTGAAGGAAAAAACACAACCTGAAGAGATAAAGAGAATAACTAAAGAGGGGGTAACAACAAGAGCAGTCCAATTTGATATACTGCACCTCACCATCCCAAACCTGGATGTGGCCTATAGCAAGAAAGAGCTCCACAAGCCCCAACAACTGATCTCTAACATGTTATTTGTAAAGATACAGAACTGCAAAAGTGCAGTTTCGAACAGCAAAAGTTATAAATGATAACTCAATTTGATCATAGAATCATAGAATAGTTAGGGTTGGAAAGGACCTTAAGATCATCCAGTTCCAACCCCCCTCCATGGGCAGGGACACCTCACACTAAACCATGTCACCCAAGGCCTCATCCAGCCTGGCCTTGAACACAGCCAAGGATGGAGCATTCACAACCACCCTGGGCAACCCATTCCAGTGCCTCACCACCCTCACAGTAAGGAACTTCCTCCTTATATCCAATCTAAACTTCCCCTGTTTAAGTTTTAACCCGTTACCCCTTGTCCTATCACTCCAGTCCCTAATGAAGAGTCCCTCTCCAGCATCCTTACAGGCCCTCTTCAGCTTGAGATAGTTTGATTTTTATTCTTATGTTTTAGATTGATTTTATATAAAACATTCTTATTGGAAAAGTGGTATGTTTCATTTATAACCTAAGAGTTTATGTACCTGAGCTATTAATGGGACAGTCAATGACAGCAGATGAGGTGCAAGTTTTTTATCATGTACTTACTAGCCACTAGACATTTACTGCACTTTAAAAGAGAATGATTATGTGTGACAGCTTCTACCTTCATTATCTAACTTAAGTATCATGGTGGTGTCAAATTTAAAATGATGCTAAAATCAACACAGTTTCTAAATAAAAGGTTTCAATGAACAAATTGACAAATACAATGACAAATACAGAGCAGTCCTTCTAGGCTTAGTGTACTGATTATTTATTTGTACATTTGTAATGATGCTGAATCAGTTGGCATGATGGTTAGCCCCAATTTATCTTTGTCACATCGCTTGAATTCTCTTGAGAATATCTAATTCAAACAATGCTGTCACTAAAATCTCCTAAAGTAGAGTGGAAAACTAACTACGTCAAGCCAGACATGTTTTTTGGTTCAAAGGGTACAGTCCTGTGAACACTAATTTCTCCTCCTGAAAGCTGACGCTTGCATATGCAAGTGTATGTAGGTTATGGCCCCAAAGGGAGTGAGGATATTAGAAGCAAAACGTAAGAGAGTTGGTGTTAACACTGTCATAACCTCCATCTTCTCTCCAGTTTAAATCTTGCTGTTCAAAGTTTTCCAGAATGCTACTGAACTGAGAAACAATTCTTGATTTGCTAGGTACTCTTTCCTGCACTTGTAGGTACGTTAAAATATTAAGGATTTATAAATATTTACAGTCTTGCTGCACTGACCAAGGACAGTTATCTCTTCTGTCTGTAATAAGCAGAAACAGGAAATATCTGAAGGGGCTTTTGCTGCTGTAAATCAATATGAAATCAGAAGGAGGTCCAGTGTTAGCAACTGTAATCTCTTTATGTGTTATAGATTTATAATATAGATTTATAGAATCCAAAGAATTCTGTAATTTAGATTAAACAGTATTTTGCTGAAGAAATATAGTGCTTGCTGGGACATACCTGTCAAACAGAAGTAAACTGTGCATGTACAGTTGGAATTATCTATTATGTATCTAAAATTACGTATGGCCATTCTTCTCCAGTGTTCGCTTATAAAATGGAAGGTAAGGAAGCTAAGGAAGATGTTGTTGTAAGCAGTTCTGGGGCCACTAGATAAGAACTTGGAAAAAGAATATCTGGGATTTAGGTGTGCATAAATAGCATCTGGACCAGTCCCTAAACTGCAAGTGCTGGAGAGATGAACTTAGGAGAGGAAATAGCAGTTTTCTTATTCTTCCAGGTATGTCCATATCTGATCACTGCTGGAAGTTTCCAATTTGCAAAAGGCAGATGTGAGTGACTTACAGGAAGCCTGAAATTCCTAAAGGAAAAGGTTTTGAAAATAATAAACTTGGTATGATACCTGAAAATGCTGTACTATTTGAACAAGATGCACATAGTAAATATTTGAAGAACATGCATAGTATTTGTCAAGGCAGACATTTCAGTGAACTGTCAAAGATATTTGTCTGAGATCATGCTCTACATAGAATCATAGAACAGTTTGGGTTGGAAGGGACCTTCAAAGGTCATCTAGTCCAACCCCTGCAATAAGCAGGGACATCTTCAACTAGATCACATGCTTTATTTCCCAAATTTGAGCTAAACAGTTGATTCATTGTCTTAGGGACTGCATTACAGCTCCCGTAAGTTTGGCTTTATTTACACAGAAAAAAAAAAATGTTGGAATCTCAAAGAAATGTTTGCAACACACTGTATATGGCCAAAAGACAGTAAATAACGTTTCTTACCTGCAAACTGCCAATTCAGGTTTTGCTGACAGCTGCAAATGAGGAAGTGAGGAAGCTCTCATGCCAGCTCTGTTCTCCCATCTCCTTTATGAGGTAGTTTTCCACATATGCACTGAGAAATGAAGCAGTTTGTAGGAAGGAAGTTTATCTATGTTGACTCTTACTCCCATGTTCTCATAATCATCAATGTAAGGATTTTTAAGTCTATTTTTTGTAATGGTAAAATGCAATTCAGTTTCCTTTGAGGAGACAAAGATGAATGATAGAAGTGAATCGGAGGAGGCAGAGATGAGAAATAGGATTAAAAACAATAATGGAAGGAGAAATATGTGTTAGAATTATTTTGGGCTTAATGTTCTAAGTCATAAAATATGAGTTGGCTATTGCCTTCCCTCTAGAGCAGAGATGCAGATCAAAGGAAGACCCCCTACATCTGCACAGAAATGCCCAGAGGGGTTGCAGAGTATCACCAAGGTGAATCCTCTGGGGGGTAATGAAATTGGAATTGCTTTAGCCACAGTTTAAAGGTTAATGTTCTTGTGATGAATGGTATGACAGCATATAAATTACACCCTGGTCAGTTCTCAGTTTTATTGTCTGAATTGGCCAACTGGCACTTTTAATTTGTTTACTGCCATGGTGAAATGCAGAACTGTCTGGGTTTAACACACATTGTGTTCTCAATGTGTATTAAAAAATAATCATAAAACCCAACCAACCAAAACAAACCCAAACCCATTACAAAACACAGCTTACAAAACACAACTTACAAAACAGTAATGAAAATCTGGGAAATACTAATGTCTTGTATAAATATACAAGGGTAAGTCTAGTTTACTGGGCAGCGCACAGTAAACTGTGTATTGAAGGGAGAACAGTTAAAGGTAATAAGCTTGCTTTGTAAAGCTCAGAATTTTTTTTTTTGCATTCTAAGGAGATCTGGAAGGCCTTATCAGTGTTCTTAATTTCTCTAACAGATCCCAATTCTGTGTAGCAGACCTCCTGCCTTTAGAATTAGTTTTCCTTGTTCTGCTGATTCTTCCCCTGTTTGCAGTCCACAACAGGGTGAACACAAGCAGCAAATTGCTCTGAAAACAGCAGAATTGCTACACTCTATTTTCTTCTAAGTTTCTGTTCTTTTCCATACTGACTGTATTAATAGCATTCCCCAGCTCTCTGGCCTCTCATTATCAAATGCTTTTCACTGCACTGACTAAAACCTCTCCTGGTTTCTTTGCTTATCTGCAAAATATCCCCACTCTGTCCACAGCTCCGTCCTGAGTTCCCAAACTAGCAGATGGGCAATAAACACTTACTGCTCTGGTTCATTTCACACTGCCCATCTTCTGACCTACCTACAGATACTTAAGTGTATCACACAGCACTAATTCTGGCACAGCACTAATTCACACACAGCACTAATTCTGGCAGCTATGACCAGAAACTGGTTTCCACAAATCTTTAGAAATAATTAAATTTAAAAATAAATTTCTACAGCTTTTTTTGCCCAGAAAAATCCAAGGTTGGTTGGGTTTTGGGTGATATATAAGGACGACTTGATCAAGTACAATTTTCCCACCTTTTTATGTTGGAAATATATTGATGTAAAGATACCTTACAAAACACAGTCACGCAATTTCCTCTTTAAGATTTATAAAAAAAGTATTCTGTCAATGTGGTACTGTTAAAACCCCCAATTTTATTTTTTTTTTTTTTTATTTTTTTTTTTTTTTTTTTTCATTTTAATCATCTGAGCCTGTTGAGGAGTAGCCTCAGATTTGTTTTGTTCTTCTTATATTTACACTTTACAACAATGGCTGCCAATGAGGTTTTTTTTTTAATAAAGAATCTTAATCAGTCTGGAGGTTGATTCAGCAATATGTTTCATCTTCTTGCTCTGATATTCCCTGCTATGTTCTCTTCTAGTAGTGTTTATCACCTTCTTGACTCACATTATGCAATATCCCAAATTTATTTTGCCTGCCAGGAGGCTTATGCAAACTGATGAGACACCTGAGAGATGACAGTATCTTGGTGAATACATTTCACTGTTGCCTTACATTCTGTTCATTGTTTCCATCTGTGAAGAAGAGTCCCAGGAATAAACCGATACAAATACTAGCTTTTAGCATAAATAACGCTCTCATAGCATAGGACATTTAGCCATAAGTGTTTATAGATCCTGTAGAACAGTAATCTGGAATAGTTTCTCTACAAAGCTAAGATAAAAGGTCTTTTATAGGAGGGGTTGTTTTGCTTTAGTCTTTTGGTTATCACAAATGATTCCCATAGTTCCCAATAACATATATGTACTGCACTACCTTGTTACATTGCTGTGTTACTTTCATGTCCCGGAATGAAGAAACAATATTATTAGCAGTGGCTTTCGGCACAGTAACCATACAAATCTTACTAATTTCCTGTGTTACATACCAGCAATAACCCTTTTAGTTCTGATTATTTAACTGCAGCTACTTAACTTTATGCTGAGAAAACACTCTTAGTTTAGGAATCAAAGTGTAATAAAAATAAACCTGTTAAACTAATGAATTTTCTACAGATCAGTCTAAGCAAGCCATTGGTCTGATGAATGTAAAGTTTTAAATGAACTGATGATAAAGAGGTTGGCTTTTAGTCAAAGTAAGAATTGATGTATAAAACAGGAGCACATTGTCATGTTAATAAAAAAAATATTTCCTCTAAATTTGCTATCAGAAAGTGAACTTGGGTAGTTTTTAATTATGAAGAAACCAAACACACTGATGGTTTCTGCTTTCACATAGCTTTTCTCTCAAACATTGTGCCCTTTTGCCCTAAAAACACATATGGAAGGGTAAGGAATAGACATAAATGCTCTGCAGGTTTTCTGTACGTAATTAAAATCAAATTTTTTTTCTTCATTAGTGCAAAAGACAAGTGGGAAAGTGGACCCATAATACAATTTGCAGTCCCGGTATGTGCAAGAGCCCTACCATCCTGGTTACAGGAAATGGGATGTACCATGCCCAGATTATAAAATAACTTGTATATGGCCAAGAACCTGTGTTCGTCCATTCTGGCAGAATCTGTTGTGCTGAAACAATGTTCTTGCCTGAATCTGGAACATCTGCCTCATCTAAAAAGATATTAAGCCAATCTTTTAAAAAATAGTTAGCATTGCATATGTAAAGGAAAAGTGAAGAGGACAGTAGTTCCCATCCCTTGGAATTGTAAGTGGGGTGCATTCACTCCCTTTTAGCAGCAAGGGAGTTCTCAGTCAGCTTTCCACCCAGCTGACAGTTACTTTTCGTCCTGGTGTAACGCTACTGAGGACCCACTGAACTCCATCTATTCTAGGGAGCTAGGCAGCCTGGTTGCCAAACAAGTTCTTAACAAAATGTCATGGTAGTTCCATACATTGAGTGTGTTCTGTTCCAGTTTTATCTTGTTTAGTTCTCAGAAGTTTTCTGCCTTTGTAAATTTTAACCTATGAACAGGGTCTACTGAGATGTTCCACCCGAAGATGAAAAGAAGGCTTAAAAGAAAGGTGCTCTGGTATTTCTGATTCTTAGAATAGCTGGATATACTGTATTCTGAAAGAATTCCAGTGATTATTTACCTATAAAGAAGTATGCTTGGTCATTCTAAGTTCACATACAGTGAAGGGCTGTATGTTTTAATTGGCTCTTATTATTTCTCAGAAAGATAAAGTAGCAATGTTATGATTGCATTTCAAGGATCTCTTGTATATGTATTTTTATTTAAATCTAATCCCTCTTTAGAAATCACAGAACCCTAAAAACATTTAGGCTGGAAGTGATTTGTGGAGTTTTTCCAGACCTTGAGCTCCCTGCTCAAAGCAGGGCCATTTTTTAAGTTAAAGCAGGTTTCTCAGGACCATGTCCTGTTTTGAAAATCTCTGAGGTTGGAGATTCCAGTTTCTCTGTACAACATGTTCCTCACTTAATCGATTTCATTCTGATTTTTTTTTCATATATCCACTAAGAATTTCCCTTACTGCCACCTGTGATCACTGTGTCTTGTTCTTTCACTATGCCCCTCTAAAAAGCAGTTTATCTCCAGCTTTTCTGTAGCCCACCCACTTTAGATAGTGACAACTGCACATGGCTCTGTAGCCCTTGGTTTACCAAGCTGACTGCAGCCATGTCATATGCTCCAGTCTCAAAACTTCTTGGCCTCTGCTAGGCTGTCTGGTTTGTTCCTCTCTGTCTTGTAACAAGGTGTTCCAGGACTGGACACAGTATTCCAGGACCAGATACAGCTTCATATGTGCCAGGCAGAATTATCATCATAATGTAGGGGGGAGCAGTCATTTTCTGCTGCTTGCTGGCTACGGCTTTATTTACATGGTTAGACTTTGCCATGGCGAAGGCCCACTGCTAGCTCCCCTTCAGCTTGTCTTAATCCAGGACCCCAAAATTCATCTCTGCAGAGCTGCTACTTACCTGGGCAGTTCCTAAACTGTTCTTAACACTTTTTTTTTTGTAGTTAAGGGTTTGTTCCAAAATCCTCTCTCAGTTCCCTCTCAACACTATTGCCTCTTAAATCAGTTTTGTGGTAGTGCTGGTCAACTCTGTGAAAAAGGCTGCTCAAAAAATTGAGCCTGTATGTTAATTGTGGTCAAATATTTAGTAAGTGTATGTTGTCATTGGTGGCAAAGTAGCTAAATTAGCATAGATCATGTGCAGATGTAGTCTGGTTTGTTCCCTGTACAGCTACTGGATTTGGGCTTATGGTCTGTCTGAGCACTTGCATGTTTTCTTGGCATAGATGTTTTTAATTGCAAGTCTGATTAATGAAATGTAATCCTTAAAGAGTTTTGGCTTTTCTCAAACATGGGCAGAGTCTGTTTCTGATTTGATGTGGGGTTTGTGGGGGTTTTTCAGCACAAAGGTCACATGTATTAGTATGAGTTTAGTTTTCTTATTTTTATGTGCTATAGTATAAATATAAGAGCATTGGTAATAATAGCAAAATAAAAGCAAATGTTAGCAATATCCTATTAGCTTTAACAAATGAAAACATGGCATTTTTACGAACAGATGGAGTTCAGACTCTATGCATTAAGTATTTTAGAGATGGTTTGACATTTAAACAGCAAATGGATCAATTAGGATGCTTAAGAAAACTCGAAACCACGAAAGAAATAAGTCCTTCAAGAATAATAATCTTTCCTGTGATAAATGTCTTTCAGTCTGATGCACAACTAGTGTACCTTTATCCTTACTGAATACCCACCAATCAGGAGATACCTGTCCTGTGTAGGTCTCAAAGCATTTCATCATGTTCTCATATCAGCATCCCCGTTTTTCCTGGAATAGCTGTGGTCCAGTGATGTGTAGTAACCTTCCCAAGGCTGCCCAGCAGGCTTGAACAGAACAGTTTATTGCTGTGGAGCTGGAAAATGTAGAGTTTGAGCTTCTTAAGCACAATTAAGTAATCATTCTGAAATGTATAGTATCAAGTAGAATTGTAACATAGCTGATCTAACTGGGTAGAACTGCTAATTGCATTCACTCACCATCTATTTAGAAATAAACATAAGCAAATGCATCTGAAGCAGTTAGTATTGTAATGTGTGAACTCTCAAAAGTACCATGAAGAAGTACTGACTTTAAATATAAGGTAGCAGAATATTTATAGGAGCTGAAAAAGAGGATTAAACCCTCTTTCCATGTTTTTCATTATTTAAAAAAAAACCTAAAAAACAAACCGACAGCCACAAAACCCCTCATGTTTTAATCCCAAAATGTAAATCTGGTTCTCTCTCTGGTAAGAAGGTCTGTCTTCAGTAAAAATCCTTTGCTGATTTTGGACTGAGTTTGTTTATATTTATTTTATACATGTTTATCCTTGGGGTGAGCCTGTTAGTGATGAGAATTCCAGACTCTGGGACAAAATGCAAAGGAAGCACTTCATAACTGGAGGAAGCAAAGCCAGGAAGAGAAGGCGTTATTCGCTTGCAATTTTAAGTGCCTCAGGCTTGCAAAGCCCTCCTGATCTTTAATGTATCTATTGTCTCCAATGTTAAGCCCTTCATTCTGAGCCCATAAAGATGTGTATAACTGAAATGGGTATGTTGAGCTGTTTGGGAGACATCATCAATATGGGCTTACAGACTAAAAAGAGAAATTAGTTTGTGTTATTTGTTAGTGTGAAATCCTGTCACCAGCATTACAGGTGTAAAGAATGTTGTATTGCCCAATTGCTACGCTCAGTATTGCTATTGAGCACATAAGCCATTCAGTTATTATGTTTAGCAAAGTAGCAATCTATCTGAACAAAAGGGGATGGTATTAAGTTTTGGCTTAGCTTTTAAGGAGATCAGACATTTCAAATCATGCAGATGAATATGTAATAACTCCATATGCATCCTGCATAGTATGCTTGTGTTTTTAAGTATTCCGAAAAGTCAATAGCTATTTTTTTTGTTTAAATTGTGAGCAGCAGCTCTGCTTTTGCAGCCTGTAGGCATATGCAGTGTTAACAATTCAGTTCTGTTTTCAGTCTTCATTGTAGACAAACGGTCCAGTGACCATTGCACACAGAATGATTGAGAGCTAGGATGCTGTTTTTAGAGTGCCACTTGTGTAATTAGGACTTAAAAAAAAAAAATCAATCCTAGCATTGAATGGGGTTAGCAACACTGTCAGAATGAAGAGAACACCTGATTTGTGAATTACTGCTGAGAGTAAGTTGTTGGAGATTGACGAGGCTAGCTGAATTTCTGGGTTTTCTTCCCAGTCATTTTCAGTCCTTATAGCAGAGTTAAGGTGAGTCTAGAGCCATTTGGCAAAGCTCAAACGTTTCTAGGTTTTATGTATTTAATTTTCTTTATACTTTCTGTTTGCTGATTAAATGGCTGAATTCTTATTGTTCCTACTGACCAAGTCTTGGTGTCTGAAGGTGCTGAAGGAAGCTGCTGCTGCTGTTCATGTTAGCAGTGGTGGGAGTAAGAGTGGAAGGGGCAGCAGTTCTCAGTAGTGGCAGAAGCAGTTGGTTTTACAGGAGGGGTGGGGGATGCCCACACCCATCTGCTCCTGGGGTTTCTAACAAAGCACTGTGCCAGCAATGGCAACTTCAGAATTGGTGTCTACAACCTTTGTGCATTAATGAGTCATGGCATGGTAAATAATTGGGAAAATCAGGATAGTTACGTCAGTCTACTGGGTTCACTAATAATCATGTATCTAAACACGTTGTAATGCCTTCTACAACTAGAGGAAGAAGGATTGTATTCAGAGAAGCACTGTGGAGAAAAAAAGACTAAAAAAGTCTTGATTAAATGTTTTAAGTACCTTCTGGAATTAAAGACTGTGAGTAAATGGAAATTCATTGGCAGACTTGCCTGGAACACTGAGCTTTGCCTCAAGCTTTTGGGCGTCTTTAGTGTGTTAATGCACATTTCCAGGAATGATGAAAAATAAGGATCAGTGGTGGCCTCATGGTGAAAAAGTCAGCAACTACAGTCTGTAAAGCAGACAGAGTAGGCAGAATGTCTAAGCCAAAGAAGGTCTATCATTACCTGTTATTATTGGCTTTCATTTTTTGCCGGCTTAACTGAGAATGCTCAACATGTCTTGGTCCAACATATTTCCAAATTAATCCAAACCTTAGTCATCGAGGTAATGACTGAAGAATTATTCATTATGGGGATTTTTACTTCTTTCTTCCCCTCCTCCCTCTTCTTTTTTTTCAGTCTGAAGACTTTCATATTAAAATTTACATACACAGCTAAATCTCAATATCAAGCAACATTTTCTGCTGCTTTTTAAAGTTTGGAATTGAAAATGAGTGTTGAGGGAGAACTGAGAATTCAAAAGGGGATTAGATCTCCAAAGTATAAATGTATATACATTACACTGTTGTCAAATTTCATAATTTTCTGTTTCCCACTCATTTTATATTGATTAATTTCAGGAGGCTCAGAAAGCTCCTTTTTCTCCATTCTGCCTGGCTGCAGTAACAAAAAACTAATTAGGGACAAATGATACAACTGAAAATCTCCTGAATTCATTAGGAGAACCCAACTAGAACAGGCATGCTGTTAGTGATAAAGCAATGAGCTTTGTCTCAAGAGGCCTTAGTTTTATTTCCAGTTTAGGCTCCCAGAGAGTAGATGGCTTAATCTCTCTGTGCCACAATTTTGTCTGTGTAGCAATGAATACATGCTATTATTGCCTGTCTTTAGACTGTAAAAGGCAGAGCAGGTCTTTTATATATTTATAGTACTTCCTAAAAGGCAGCTTCAATCTCTGTAATAGCTGAGCAGTGATGGTATAAGATGATGATCATGTGAATGGTTAGTTATGCTGGCCCACATACCATAGATTTGCAGGGAAAAAATATGGC
The DNA here is from genome assembly GCA_034783455.1 of Micropsitta finschii. Classification (NCBI taxonomy): domain Eukaryota; kingdom Metazoa; phylum Chordata; class Aves; order Psittaciformes; family Psittacidae; genus Micropsitta; species Micropsitta finschii. Next base: position 4,591 of record JAVHNF010068118.1, on the reverse strand, counting down.
CTTTCTGTATTTCATGCAGAGTTTAATATTACTTCTTGTCTGTGTGCCCACTGGGGGTACGAGGTGTGCTAGAGCTGCCATTGCTTGATCTTTGTGCAACTGAACACAAACTCTATGAGAAGCAGTCTTCCCTTCACTTTACTGTTAGCTTGGCTGGCTGTTAACACAGCCTAAGTCAAACTGCTTACCAGATTTAATTATCCCAGAAAAGCAGAGGCTGGCAGGCCAGTGACGGTTAAAGCTGGAGAATGGATATATTTTCCACTCAGATCTGGATCATCCATGGCTCATTATGGCTGTATCCTTCTGAAATGGAGGTTAGAATACTGAAAATACGTAGTACATGTTTGAACCATCACACCTGCATGGCATTAGTGTAGCACAGTGCCTTCCGAAAATAAAATGATGTGTTAATAGGGTGCAGGAAACAAATCTTTACAAACAAGTTCTGGAGTATAATGGTCTCTGTTTTATAATTTCCCAGCCACAAACAGTATCATGATAAAAATGGGACTTGAAGTAGCTTATTTCTTGGGGAAGAGTAAGTGACACTGTGCTACTGCAGAGCTGCTGAAAGACAGTGGTATTCTTTTTGTCTTAGACTGCACGGTAAATTTGTCATTTGTATTGGAATTTTATTATGCAAAAATTACAGCCTTATGCAAAAAAAAAAACCCTGCTTGTTTTAAATCTGCCATTCTAAACTTATTTACATTAACTGGTGCTCATGGGTGTTCTCCCTGAAGTCAGTGGTATGAATCCAGTCTTAATGAAATTATTTGTTGTTTGTTTTAGCTCAGTCTGTAATTATACTTTGCTATGTGATTTTTGCTTGAAGGGTCACAAAAGAGACTAAAGAACAGAAATAAAACCTTCTTAGCTTCTGCACTGGAGGCATTTCTAAGGAAATGCAAAGTTCTTGTATTCTATTTTTAAAAGCATCATACAATCTGGCAAGGAATATTCTTATGCTATTATGAAGGTTCCTTATATATTGCAGATTTCTAGATATAGATGGGCATGTGCATTAAAGCTATATTCGGTGAAAGACAATGATCTAATATTGTAACTAATTGCATCTGCCAGTAAGCCTGAAAGTGTGTTCAGATAGATGTATAATTAAAGAGTTAATGGAGATATTTTGTCAACCCATTTAAGACCTTGTATGTAATCAACTGTGAATTAATTGTCTCAGAGACATTTGTTTGACAGTGACCATGTGCAAAATAGTTTCTGTGAGGAGTTTAGTACAGACTATTGCCATAAGTATTGTTGGCTCAAGAAAACCTGTGGAGGAGGATAAAGGAAATACAGTTCTGAGAGAAAGTTCTGGTTTTTGTTCCCATTCCAGATCATTTGACCCTTCAATGTATGCAGGGACCCCCGTGGTGTAATTGTTCCCTCCTCTAGAAACATCCAGACAAGATCTTTTCCTGTTAGACTACTTCCGTTCTGTCAGGATTCAGTATTTTTCTCTGATTTTCATTTCTGAATTTGAAATGAAGTTATAGTGTCGCTTACGGGAACATGTTGGGTAAAAAGGTGTATGTACACACTGAAGAGGCTCTAGTAGAAATCAGTAAAAATACAGATGTATCAGTAGTTTTGGTAACTACAGCTATCTCTAAGTACAGCCTGATTTTTAAGGACTTTCCTGATCTTTAAGATTTTTCATTTCTTGTGCAGTGATTCCTGTGCAACACAGATAACATGCAATTTATTCCCACTTTTACACAACAAAATGGGAACAATTACTGATATCCTGCTGTCCTACCAATAGTTTTTTGTCCCAAAGCCTATCCTCCTGATCATGTATGCTGCTGGTAGTGATTCATTTTTCTTGCACAGAAGGCTTAAATTCTTTTCCTTCCCTGGCTGTTAGATTTGTAGGACTGCTTTTAGGTAAAGCGTGCAGTGAATATCGAAGCAATTAATCTTTACCTTATACTGGGATAACCTCCTTACTCCAGCTATATTTGAGATATCTTGGCTTTATTTTACAGAAAACTGACTTTGTTTTCATTTAATCTTTATTTTTCCTGTCCTTCACCTAATAGGATTGGCTTGTGTTAAGCAAAGGATGGTGCAGTCTTAATGTGCTTCTGAAGATGTGTGCATATGTTCAAGAGGAGGTCAAGCATTTAATGGGAAGTTCCATATAAGAATGAAGCAGAGCTCAAGTAAAACCTCAGTCTAAATGTACTAGTAGTGATCTATCTTCAGTGTTACTGGCTCCTTATCTCCCTGTAATTGTACAAGAAATTCTTTGGGCTGGCAGCAATGTGTTTCCAAAACTGCAAGGTTAATAACACCTTTCATTTTAATTGTGTTTCTATTAATAATGTATTATTAGACTGAGAAATTTAGATAGTTTTAATCCATAGTGACTTCTCAGACTGCTTTACAAATACAACTGGTTTGCATTTTAGAAAGTGAATTAATTTTGCAAGGTTAAGATCTTCTATCCTATTAGCTCTCAGTAGGTCCTGTTTCAAGGACAGCACGTGTAACTTGAAGTTTTTATACTAACCTGTGCTGTAGTCGCTACCATCCCAATTGTACACACAGAAGGAGGTAAGAATTCACCAATGGCAATGTGCAAAACGTTCCGCTCTGGTGTAACGTGGTTCTCAGGCTTGGTCATAGAGCTCCAAACGGCTTCTGTGGCAAGAGCATGCTCGTGTACTGCTGAACTCAGGAGTATTCATTTATTCAGTGCAACGACTTCATGGGGATCTCCCATGGCCGTTTCGTGACGTTATAGCCTCTAAAACTGACCTGTCCGTTCCGCTGGTGTGGGGCGGTGGGCGCCCTCGCGGCCGGTAGGTGGCGGTGTTGTGCAAGCTGTGACCGCAGGGCGGGCTGTCTGCTGAGTCCAGCTCTGTAAGGAGAGGGGTTTTCTGCTTCCCTACTAACCGCTTCCCATCTTCTCCTGAGGGTCTGCCGAGTTACCTTATGTACTCTGATACCTTAGGTCCAGGAAAGCCGCCCTGCTGAGCTTACACAGGGTCAAGGACTCTTCTGCTGCTCACCCCACCAGCGAGGAGGCTGGTGGGACTCAAGGAATTGGGAGGGGACACAGCCAGGATCATAAGGTGTGACACTCAGTGTATAAAGCTGGGGAAAGTAGGAAAGGGGATAAAGTTGGGAGAGATAGCATTTGTGTTCCCAAATTATCATTACACGTGATGGAGCCCTGTTTCCCTGGGGATGGCTGAACACCTGCCTGGCTATGAGAAGTGGTGAGCTAATCCCTTGGTTTGCTTTGCTTGCATGTACAGCTTCTGTTTTACTTATTAAACTGTCTTTATCTCAACCCAGGAGTTTCTCACTTGTAGCCTTCCAATTAGTGAGTGAGTGGATGTGCGGTGCATAGGTGCCTGTTGGGGCTGGGGTTAAACCACCACAGTCTTGGGTTTTAAAAGAAAAAATGAGTTACATGGAAGTGTCTGAATGGCTTCCTGAGCTTCTGCCTGCCCTGTCCAGGATTCAGCCTGATGGATGGTCTGTCAGCTGTAGAAGCTGATCATGAAGGATTAGCCAATGCAGTGCAAGAGTTCACATTACATAGTGACTGCAGAGCTCTTTAGCATGTAGCTGTTACACAGTGTACAAGCTGATTGCATATCTTTTCATTCCTTTTGTCCTGGATTCAGCTGTAGCAGTCATTTTTCTGCTTCTTAGTAGCTGGTGCAGTGCTGTGTTTTCAATTTTAGTCTGAGAACACCGGTGATAACACTAATGGTTTTGGTTTTGGTTAAGTAATGTTTACTGCGATCAAGGACTTTTCAGTCTCATGCTCTGCCAGTGAGGAGGGGCACAGGAAGTCAGGAGGAAGCAGAGACAGGACACCTGACCCAAACTAGATAAAGGGGTGTTCCATACCACAACTCATCGTGTCCAGTATATAAACTGGGGGGAGTTAACTGAAAGGCCCAGATTGATGCTTGGATTGGGCTGGGTATTGGTCTGCTGGTGGTGAGGAATTGTTATTTCTGTTGTCATTATTATTATTGGTGGTAGCAGTAGTGGTTTTGTGTTGTACCTTAGTTACTGGACTGTTTTTATCTCAACCTGTGGGAGCTACATTCTTTTGATTCTCCTCCCCATCCCTCCAGGAGCAGGGGGAAGGAATAGGGAGAGTGAGAGAGCAACTATGTGGTTCTGAGTTACTGACTGGGCTCTAAACCACAACAGTTCATTTTGGCACCCAGCGTGAAGCATGAAGGGTTGAGATAATGACAGATCTGACTGGAGTGTGTCTAATGGTATTTCTGATAAGCATTCGTTGTTTTTGATAGCAGTCACTCTTCACAATGCTGATTTATTGGCTCTCAAAGTTGTTGCTCTTGATCTTGAAGTTTCATCATGTTGTACCTTACTTACAGCCAGTATTTGCTATGTTAGTGTTTATCGGCTGGTGGCCTTGAGCTAATGTTCTTGTTTCATTGTACTTTATGGTTATGACTTGTAATACAGTAGAATCATTGAGCATGAAACTGATCTGGCTTGCATTCACAGAATCACAGAATCACAGAATCACAGAATCCCAAGGGTTGGAAGGGACCTCAAAAGATCATCTAGTCCAACC
>JAVHNF010068107.1:0-12786 GCA_034783455.1 Micropsitta finschii | reverse complement strand
CTTCTCTTCTTAAAGGCCTGTGTGTGTATATGCTGGGGAGAGGGTGCTGTTATAAAGGTTCAAAATAAAGTAAGTTTCAGAATAAAAGTTATCAGGTCTTTTAATAGTATAATCTTATGTGTTTTCTATGGTAAGAGGACCAACTGAAAAAAAGAAAAATACTGAAGTTTCAAGAATTATATACTATAAACTTAATGCACGTCTCCTTTTCCACAGCATGCAAAGCGCATACTGTTACAAACACCCAGCAATCAAATGGGTCAGCAAAGGCAAATTTCTTTTTTATAATGTCATTTTCTTTCGGAGAAGAATCTGGAGGAAATGACAGTAAACAGGAACATAGCACGTGCTTAACACTGCTTGAGATCATACACTGACCACTTCAAACACGCACACATGTGCAGATATACTTATCAACAGTCTGCACACAGTTACGAGATACTACCTACAAGGTGAAAAAGAGGCCACAGTGGCTTTGGTATAGCTTAGAAATTAATGGCTAGTTCATGCAAACTGTTCAGATGAAGTCCTCGAGGAACTACAATCTACATCAGACAAAAACCTTATGGTTAGTAGGCTTCTGTCACTCCGCAGAAAGCTAGCTTGTGTATTCCCACTTTTGTTTTGAACGAAGGGGGAGATCTTAACTCTTACCATCCATAAAACCTGCACCCACAACCCCACTTTGCAGGGTACACCACTATCCACCAAAGGGGATAATTTAGAGCCACAAATCTGTCCTCACATTGTCTGTCCTTTGGGAAAAGGACATTATCCCTCTAGTGTAACACTGCTAGCCTTTCACTCCCAGCACTTCTGACTCCTCTGTAGCTAAGAAACAGTGACAAGTTTTAGCTATAACATTATTCATAATTTTCTGGGGTTGAAGGGAATTGGCAAACAACCCTTCACAGTTGAGTTTTGGGAGTTCGTGTGTGTATCTCTTGGTCCACTGCTAGGTTAGATGCTGCTGCTCTCTTAATGCAATTTGACAGGTGCCCACTGAAAGCTACTGTTAGATGGGATGATATTTTAATATACTGTATTTTGAAATGCATTTTGAAAAGTCACTTTTCAAAGAAGGCAGAAGAAGGGGCTGGAACTGGGATGTCTTACCTTAACTTACATAGTGGAACCTTCCACCAAGAGGTAAGAATTTCAGTGGAAAATCATAAGCATTAGCACTGGTGGTTCTCTAGTACGTTGCTCAACAAAGAAACCATTTAAACTACAATTACAAACTACAACTGTGACACAGTTTTCCAAAGACATGGATTAAATAAACGAAATAACTGAAATACTTTCTCATCCTTAAGTACTGTCCTCAGTAACTCACTATATTGACTACAGGAAAATGTTTATTTTATAATAAACCACATTTTTTAATAGTTTACTTCTATGGATAGTAAGTATGCTTTACTCCTAAACTCAGCACTGGTGAAACTATCCCTGGAGCACCGAGTCCAATTCTGCACTTCCCAGTACAAAAAACATAATGGAGTTACAGGAGCAACTCCAGCAAAGGGACTGTGAAGATGATTAAGGGGCTGGAGTATGTGTCATACAAAAAGAAGCTGAGAGAGCCGGGGGGAGAAAACAGATTTCAAGTGTTCTAGTGAAAGGATAAGAGGCAATAGGCAAAAACTGAAATAAAGGGGGTTATTTATTTATTTTTTAATCATAAGAAGAATCTTTTTTTTTTCACTGTGAGGAGGAACAAACAACAGAACAAGCTGCCCAGAGAGGCTACAGACTCCATCCATGGAGATACTCAAAACCCAGTAAGACATTGCCGTGAGTAACATGCTCTATCTGATCTTGTTTTGAGTTAGGGGGCTGAGGACTAGACCAGGCCTAGAGGTTTCCTCCAGACTCTATTCTGTGATTCTGCTTTTAATAAAAGCCGAAATGGTTCAGAAAAGCCTTTCAGGACTGAAGAAAATTAAAGTCCTGCCGCTTACTTATTGTTCTTTAATGTGAAAAACTAAGATTACCACTGGAGTTTTAAAAGCCCGCTGGTTTTCTTATCTCTTTTTCACAGCAAGTGTTATTAAAAGAACTGTCAGTAGGTACCGGCAGACAACAGGCTGTTTTTATGTAAATTTAAACAATTTTTTACTAAGACTGGTTACAAAGTAACACTATTTTTTCTCTTTTCATCTGCTCTGCATTTTAAGACACTGCACCGCTGCCTTCCCCACTTTTTCCATACCAGTGCCTGCACAATCTCTCAAAAATGGAGGGAAACTTCAGTTAAATATGACTGGATTGATTCACATCACACAACTGGACTACTAAAACTAGCACTATTAGTTTTACTCATGAGAACAAGATCTTAAAGAGATCCTACTTTCGGTTTTAAAAAAGGACATTTTAAGTATTTTCTCCTCAAGTGCTTTTCTTAACATCCCTCCACAGACAGGTAGTTTTCAGTCTTCATCAAGCCAGAAAAATCTAAGAGTTGCTCTCTTTTCCTGTCAATTATTACAAAATGGTTTTCAATACTGAAGCACTCATTAAGCACCTAAACACGCCTAATCGGCTAAGTGGGAACCTCCTACCCAAGCCCTGCAACATCTCAGAGAAAGAAGTGAGCCTCTGAGGACCTTCATCCATTTGGTACATCCAGAGAGCACTTAGTGCACTTGAGCAGCGTTGGCCAAAGGAGGTCGCCTCTCACATAGCACTTAAAGGGCGAGAATTGCTGGTGCCAGGACAAAGATCACTGAACCTACTGCAAATCAAAGACACGCCGAAGAAAACAAGTCTCTTTCTAAACAGAAGCATTTGCTCATTATCAATCACAATACTAAATTAAAAGAATGGTAAGAAAATTTGCACCTATTATCTGCGAAAGGACTTATGAAAACACTTCTTTGCTTTTAATGTCTTGCTATGAAGAACTCAGCTATATAAGGAGGAGACTGTTATTGACAGTTTATCTTACTTCAGGGAGCCTTTTGGGTGGGTCAGGGTATTCCCTAGTGTTTGTTCCAGCAAGAGCACAACTCTGCAGATGCATGGAATCATATAACTTAATGATAATGGCATTAATAACTTAGCTGGCATTAATAACTCAGCTAGCTGTAGCAAAAATAATTACTACAGACATTTCTGGTTAAGAAGTAAATCATAAGAAAACCTTAATCGTTGATTAAGAAATGAAATCATTAGAAGACCTTTAACAGCACATTGGGGATATTTGAGGAGGCTGGGCAACAGCAAAGTAATTGATGCAGATGCCTCTAGCAATCCAGGGAACAGCAGCAGGTTCAGAATACCATCATATTCTGGTCTCTTCCTTGATAACCCTGGAAAACCCAGCTGCATATCAGTTTCTAACAAAGAGAACATTAAATTCACAATGGTCAGGAACCAATTTTGGGAAATAATCCCGCTCTATCTTATGCTTGATCAACCAAATTGATCTTTGAAAGGGTTGGGGAACTTTCTGACCTGTGATGTTTAACATGTTATCACATAAGATAAGGACAGACAAATCTCTTCCTTCAAGCTATTTGTCCTGGAATCAGGAAAAAAACTCTTCCTACTCATCACTGCACAGCTGACATATTAAGGCTATTTTCTAGTGTTTAGAGTCATCATCTGCTGTTAGGTTTGATGAACTAGCACAGGATGCCAAAACCTATTCTCCCATTCATCAACATATGCTGCTGTTAAGTGGTGCAAGAATGTTTTTGCACTGGTAGCTCAGACAAATTGTGAAAACAAGGCAGTCCTACAAGGAATGACAGCCCTGGATTCTTGTCCTATGGGAAAGACCCTCATTTTTCCCTGATGTTGCAAAAATTCATCTCATCTCTTGTAAAGTGAGATTGCAGAGATTCTTGCTGGCAGCACACAGCAAAGCAATGTCCTGTGTCATTCAGAAGCAGAAAAACCTGACTGGCAGCAAAGGAAGCTTCCTTTATCTACTAGTGAAACGTTCTGCCATGACATTTGCAATAGGTTGCTCTATTATCAAAGTAAAAATTAATTCCTACACATTGTTAACAAAACAGCATGTCTTTCGCTTTGCTTACAAACTGCCAATTACGTGATTCACAAGGAATTACTGTATATTGCAGTGTCTTCCCATTCTGCATAAAAATAGCTTTTCATTCAGTGTTTCTTTCCCGATTCCACATGTTCTGAGCTCTCAAGCCATCAGATATTCCCCAGTGACACGTAATGATTTATAAACCCTCTGCTTTTGCACTTATACCCAATTTGAACAAAGTCCAAAAGTCAGCGTCTCAGCAATTTGGGCAGCAGAGTTAGAGCTGGAATCTGTGCTTGGCCTCCTCTGGGAACACAAAGATTGCTACACACACTATCATCATGCTGTTGCCTCTGAGCGATATGGGTTGTACAAGGCTTACTTTGAGCTGAACCTGGATTGCTTAAAGGAGGTTGGGGCAGGTGAGGCAAAAGGAATTAAAATGTGCAGACAAACAAAGGTGAGATTTAATTTACCTTTTTAGAGCAAAATTAAGGACTCCTCATTACTAGAAACCCACAAAACACCACAAAAACTCTACACTGTCAGGAATTGCAGTAAAAGTGCTCTATCAGGACAATGGTATGGTGCTCCTCAGCAGAGAACAACACTCCGCTTCTGACACCAGCCCTGGCACATCTGGATGCATCACTATGAAGAATTGGCAAATCTGCCATGAATTCCACACTAGCCCTGAATCACATCATTGGGATGCTCACATCGTTCGTAGTTTCCAGCTCCACGATACCTCTTCCTCTCAGGAGAGCAATAGGGAATTTCCATCAAAATATTATTGATGAAATAAAAATCAGTTTCTGCATAATCTAAGGTTTTGGTGGGAAGATTTTAATTTCTCACTGGAACCACTGATGTTGAGCATGTTTTGAATCAGGCTGCCCGAGCTGCTGCAGTATCTCTTGAAAGACGCAGTGCAGCTGATTTACCCTGTGGGATGGATTGTAGCGTTCATAATTTAGCAATGCCTCAGCTCCAGCTGGAGCACGATGGCACATCCCAGGACATGCATCTAACAGAATTAAAACTCTCCACAACCACCTTTTCTCCTCTGGTAAGACTCCAACTGTTGAAAACTGGTGAAAACAAATGTTAAATAATCAAATATTTATATCAATAACTAAATTTCATATGAAGTTTCTGAAATTATTTGCATTTCCAATTCATAATGAAGTCAACTGATTGAAACCTTAAAAACAGAACTGGGATTTTTCTGAGGGACCAAACCAAACAAAATCAAGGCAAAATGCTAGGAATATTCAAACACAACTCACTGGCAATTTTTTTCCCTACAGTGAGCTGTTGCAGGTAAATACACATTATAAGCCAGTACAGATTTTTACCCAAGTTATTGCACCGTAAGGTGGGTTGCCATGGGTGAGGGGAATATCACAAAGATCATGTGGCAGAGGGCAAACTGAAAGGGCCGCTTTCTTCTTCAGAGTCCAAACTGTGATCAAAGCCTTTCCTTTGGAAAATGATTAAATAGAATTGAATGATTCTGAGAGCTGGCAGGTTGGCAGCACATCAAGACTGGGCAATGACCACAAATGTTCACAGGAGATAACCGCACAGAGAGTGAGCTGCAGCCCTCTACAAGCAGATATTTGATGTATTGTCTCCGCCTCTGACAGACCCATGGGTGCTGTCCTTTGTGCATCTTGGCCAAACGTATGTCACTAGCCTTGTCAAAAGAGTACAAATGAGATGGCAAGAACTGATTCTTTCCAACATCTCTCAAGATCCATTGGAACAATGTATTGGTCATATAAACTTTTACAAACTTTGTTTTCTTAAGCCACAGAACAAACCACAGGGACAACAGTAAATATTTCTGCTTTCATTCCACAAAGAAAGTAACTAAGGCTGAGAGCAGGATAATCAATGTTTTCCAGCCATTGTGCTCATAAGGGAGTTTGGAATAGCTCTGGGTGGGTTTTAGGCAGCAGAAGTCAGCTAAAATGAATCTCACTCCAAGGAAACAACAGTGCTTTTACTGCAACCCCAGGGGTACACAGAACGAGCTCTCTCTTGAGTTGAAAGACAAGTGCACAAGGAAGTTTGGGCTCTAGCAGTTGATGCAATGTTCCTGAGTTCATCTAAGGAGTTTATAACCAACATAGTATATATCTTTTAGAGCTGCACAAACAGCTGGGTGTCTCAACGATCCTTATGCCTAATGAATTAATGCTCTCTCTCATTGCTCAGATAAAAATGCTACACACCATCAAGTATAACCACACTGAGGTCTGAAGTTAATTGAGTCTTACTTATGATGACTGAGGAGCCCCAACAGGCTTGGGTCCTACTGGAAAGGCATTATCCACACTGAGGTGTATGGCACAATATTTAGGGGTCTGCCTCTGCTATGGTATTATTTTTCTCTTGCCATCATTGCAGTGCTGAAAAGCATCAACTAAGAACAAGTTCCCCATTAGGCTGAGTATCATATAAAGGAAGCCCAGTAGAAGTCAGGAAAGAAGACTGAGATTTATTGCATCTGTCTTTAAGAGGATTTAATTAGACACTTGGCCATCTCCATTTAGGTGGCTATAATTTCGCAGATGCTCACAAATAGGTATCTAAAGTCTTTTGAGACACCTTAATGTAGTTTGCCCACTTCAGGTTACCTTCAGCTGCTGGTTCTGAAGGCCACAGGTCTTCCATATGGTCTGTATCATATTTGCCAACCCCGTGCAGATGTCTCAGATACTCTAGAGCCCCTCAGAGACCACACAAGTCTATTGGACAACTGAGCTGAGCCCTTAAATCGCTGACAATCAATGGAAAGTGATTCCATACAGTCAGTGACCCCTGAAGAGTGATTCAGGTGGCCAGGTACCTGCTTTGAGGTAAGGATTCCTCTCTACAATCCACTGACTGTGTTGACTAGGACTAGGGTTCAATTCATCAGGATGTCCTCTGTTACCTGATACACCCGAGGGTGTCTGAGGAGTGCAGTGATATGATGCAGCATTTACACATCTCTGGAACAGCAGCTGGAGGCTAAGTGGAAGAGTGGGACATCTCAAACGGTACTGCATACCTATGTATGAGCAGCTGTGATGAGCTCTTATGATCCATCCTGGCTGCTTAGAGACCAAGTTCACACGTAGACACCTACCTGAAGTAAGTGCCTCAGTCTGGAGCTGTAGCCCACCCAAAGACCCTTTTCAGTTTCCAGCAATCAGCATTAAGGCCATTTGAGAGACTCTCTGCAACCTGGTCTCCAGCTGCCACTCTTGAGAGATACGTGTCTCCTTACCAGCCCCATGTAACCCCCTCCAAGCCCACACAGATGTCTTAGGTCCCTTGAGCATCCCAAATTACACTAAAAGCCTCCATCTGCTTTACTGATCTGTGGAAATGTCTGTAATATGGTTGCCTACACTAACAGAGCAAATGATTCAAGATTTCCTTTATAACCAGGGCACGAAAATTGAGGTTTAGGATACATTTCAGCTGGCCTATTTTAGAGATTTACTTTAGAATGGGATGTAGCATATCCAGAGGAGCCAGTTTCTCTCCATTCTTACTAAATGTAAGACGACCAGCTCAGAAGCAAACACCTCAGCAGTCGATCAGCTGAATCCCACATTTCAGGAGTTACCCAAGCCACAAAGGGAACTCCAATACAAATTCACAGACAAGAAGAGACACAACCAGGTCACTAAGGTTTGATGGACCATTGTGATTCCCAGTCAAGCAGGGATGGGCTTCAGCCATGAGCCAAGTTCAGATTAAAACCCCAGTGAAAGAGGGTTAAGATGGTCTTTAACTTGCTTTTGTGATGGAGTAAGAAAACAATCACAGCCACACTGTCAGCCGAGGTACAGCAACTGTGTGCCTTAGCCTGGAGCTGCAATTCTTGCTGTAACCCATCACCGCTGTTTCTGTGTTAATATTGCTAAGCTTTTCCAAGAGGTGCCATGGTAACAGGCACTTGGAATTACTTCAGAGATTATATAGCATGTTATGCAAAGTGGCCTGGCAGGCTTTCTGCTTTTAACATTCAAAGGATTACCTTCAAGGTAGCTCATCTATTTTCAAATCCTTAAGTCCCTTGACACCTGGATGCTTTGTATGGAGCTTCAAACACACCACAGTTTTGCTCCCAGACTTCAGAAAATCATTTAGAAGTAGAGGAGGCAGGAACAGCACAAGGCACTTCTATCAATTCCTATGGCAGAGAGGTTGCAACAGGCATACAGACAAAGAGAGAGGAAGAAAAATTAATAGTAGCTATTTTATTAATAGTAAAAGAAAGAATCTGGCTAAAGTAAGGCATCAAGTTAGTAAAATAAAGCTCATCTAGTGGTTTCGTACAAGGATAAGGAATAGTTTTCAGCTCTGCTTGCTGCTAGCCAGCCTCGTGTTTCATCCAGGCAGGATTAAAGGCTCATAGCATTAACTGGGTTGGCAAAGACCTTTAAAATCATCAAGTCCAACCTTTAGCCCAGCACTGCCAAGGTCACCACTAACCCATGGCACTGAGGGCCTCATCTACACTGTGTGTGAACACTTGCAGGGATGGTGACCCCAGCACTGCCCTGGGCAGCCTGTTCCAATGCCTGAGCACCCTCTGGGGAAGGAATTGTTCCTCAGCTCCATCTAAACCTCCCCTGGTGCAGCTTGAGGCCATTTCCTCTTGTCCTATCACTTGTTACTTGGGGATCGACTCCATCTCACTCCATCCTCCTGTCAGGCAGTTGTAGGGAGCAATCAGGTCCCTCCTGAGGCTTCTCTTCTCCAGACTGAACCACCCAGGTCCCTCAGTCTTTCTCCATCACAGTTGTGCTCCAGACCCTTCACCAGCTCTGTTGCATTCACAGGGACCATTCCCCACCATGCCCTGTCTCCCCTTTTCATCTTTATCATACCTCTCCCTCTGCTGCCCTCGCCTGCCCCATCTGCACTCATGGCTCTCCCTTCACAGCCCTGCCCTAGACTGGGGGCTCCAGAGGGCAGCAGGGATTGCTGAAGCACAGCACCGATGGCTCCTGCCCACCCCATGTTACCCTATGAGAGTCCCAGTAAATTAGACACAACTTCCCCCAGGAGGCTGTTACAAAAGCAATTATGATTTATGCAAGCGTAACAAATAGGCACTTGGATACCATGGTGATTAGCACTGTGAAAGGGAAAAAGAAAAGCAAAACAGTTTTTCTCCTCTCTTTTATCTAATTTGTGAATTCTCCAGGGAATGTGCATTTTTGCATATGCACATACCATATGGACAGGCAGAGGCACGGTCCTTCTGAAATCCCTGATGCTTACCTGAATTATGAACAGGATGGAAATTGAGAATTATCTCCACCAGTCTCACTTCCACCTTTATTAAGTGTCGCAAACACAGCCCATGAGTGACAGGCAAATTTCCTGCACCAAATGCATTCAGTTGCCCAGACCTGCAAGGCAAGGATAAATACTCTAATCAAGCCTTCTACCATCATCTCTTCCCCCCCAGCCCTGGCAATGACATTATTCTCCCCACTAGTTCATTGCCTCCTGTCATCATTGCTACACCTACCTACCTGCTGCATCAACAGCTTGAAATCACCTCCCAGATCTCATTGTCTATCCTCTACACCTGTGCTATTTAAATCTCTCCCAAGGAACCAGCTTGGCCACCTTCCTACCTGCAAAACACATGCTGTCTGCATCCAGACATCAACAGCCGGTATTCATGAGGCTTTCCCCACTGCCTCACTGCATTTAGGGACAGACCTGTTCTCTCCTAAAGGTGCCCCTTTGGTTGCCTGACTTTGCCACTGCATGGAGCCTCTTTCCCTTTCCTCACACCTTTGCAATAGGGGACAATAGGCTTCATTATATGTTTGGACTGATATTTGGTGGGCGCAGAGAGCAGATTACAGCAGTGTTAACTGCAAACCACCAGCGTGGAGGAGTACAGTGTCTTGTGGTCATCAGCATCCCTATAGCCATCACGCTCCTCTTCCATTTCAGGGTAACTGGGGGGAGCACCCTGGCAAATAGATGGGAAAGGCTGGCTGAACACAACTGACTTGCTGCAATGCTCCTACCATTCCCACAGCAGAGGGGATACATCTCAGATGAGCTGTAATAAAGGCCAGGTCAAAGGATAACTTCCCTGCAAACAACATGAGCCCTGATGCGTTACATGGTGTTTGCAGTTTGGATCAAGGCACTTGTGCCATGGGTTGTTACTTTAAATGACAGTCAAGGTGTGTGATGTATGTTTGCATCCTGTGCTGCAGGAATGGTTTTTTTTTTAGTTCTTATTCCTATTTCAATGCAAACAAATGGGCCATAATTTGAAAGGGGGTCTGTGATGCTGCTATTGCCATGAGCCAAAAGATACTCAATTTTGTTACTGGAAGGTAAGCCACATTGAGGTTGTTCCTTGTAATAGAAGAGCCCTGCACTCAGCACCCTTTCTGCTCCTTTATTTCCAACACTGCACATGATTTTCAGCTTTCCATATGGAGGTAGCATGGCAGAAGGGAACACACATGGATGCTAAGGTGCGTGTGCTGTGTAACAAGGATCTTCCTACCCAAAGCCTCACTCTCTCCTTCCAAGGTCCTCATTACCCCTACCATCATCACTCACACAAAGAAAATGTACTTTAGGGGAAGTGTAAGGGAGGCAAATCTGTAATGTGGGGTATTATCTGGTTTGCAAGACACAAATCCATCTCTGGTTGAACTCTGCTTGGCATCAGTAGGTTACTTCAGTAAAACACTGTTCTAGACCCTGCTCCATTTGTCATCTTTTAACATATTGCTTTAATCTGCTCAAGCAGCATTTTTAGACAAGGATATAAACATCTTGCCCCGTTTAGGCTTTTCTCTTGTGAGCTGCTGCCTTAGGAAAGGACAAAGCTCCAGATGATGAAATATCTCATTTTCTGGAAGCTGAAGAAGGAAGTTGTGGCTTAATGGAGAAGTCCTGCAAGCAGCAGAAAGCCATGAGGGGAGGACAGACCTGCTGATCCAGGAAAACCATGTCTGTTTTGCAGCTCAGCAACAATGCAGTTGCTTCAGCACTGGTTAAAAATACCTGTGGCCTGATCCTGCCTCAACTGAAGGAAGTCTGGCCTGGGTTAAGAAAGGCAATTAAGAAAGCATCATTTTGCAATGGTGCAGATGTTTGGTTTAGTGTCACCGGCAGCATAGGCTGGCCTGAAAGGCAGCAGAAATGAACACATAGCCATGGTAGGGGGTTAGGGCTTCATGATCTTAAGGTCCTTTCCAACCCAAACCATTCTATGATTTTATGATTCCATGTGTTTAGTGGGCAGCTCAACACTGCTTTACAAAGAAGATGGCATTTCCATCTTCTTTGTCACTATAAATTGATTAACACATCTTCTTTCATCAATCCTGGCACAGAAGCAGATGAGCAGCACATCAGTTGGAGTCCTTAATACCTTAAATTACTGCAGCTACATCCACTTGCTGGTTACCTGCAGACTGATATCTGCCCAGGAATGTGCTTTCTGCTTTGCTTGGACCACATCCAGTTCACTTGTGGTGCAGCGTGTAACCACACCATGGCAGCAAGAAGAGAGGAGCCACCCTGTGCATTTTCTTTAGCAAGAAGCCAGAACACTGTTTTTTCTCCTGCATTTCCCTTGGTTTCCTACTCTGGCTTTGCTCCCAAGGTTTGTGGAGGACGGATGGGTGGTTTGCTGCTGGTCTGTGGAGCTGACCTTTCCTTGGATGCTGTGTTCCTGTGGCACTGACAGCCAGTGCTGGCATTGCTTCTGGCATCTGTGCTGGGAGAATGATGGGACTTGTGAAGACGCAGTTGCAAATGGGTGGTGAGAAGGGTGCTGAAACTTGGCCTTTAGATTGCACGGGGCTTACACAAAAGCCATTAGCACAGATCCCTGTGCCACAGATCCCTGTGCCACAAATGTTTAAACTATGGCTCAGAGTTAAGGAGGGACCTGTCACGAAGAGCAACAGGAGGAAGAGAGTAACAGCCTACTCTAGCCCAGCAAATGAAGGTGAAGCAAGGGTAGAACACACTAAGACAAGGAATCTGTGGCAGTTTCCTCTCCAGTTTTGCTCCCCACACAGTGAAACACCTTCTTTTCTTCCTCCTGGCTCTGCTTAGGGGTGTGATGGACCCTGGCTACTCCTTCTCTTCCATTCTTCTTTGCAGCCTATCGGAACCTGCAAGCCCACCAGAAGGGACCACAATAATATGTGGGTACCGAATGGAGGCAGAGTTAACCCCTTTTTGCCACTAACAGGTCATGAGTGATTACAGCAGTGGAAGGTATTAATCCAGTCCTTATCTGGAGGTAAGTCTATAGAAGTGCCAAGGGGAAAACTCTCTCTGTCTCAGCATGGAGGGTCCAGGAAGCAGCTTCACAGCCACCCAGCACATCTCCTACCAGCTTCACACCAGCATCATGTCCAGCCTTGCAGAAGCCTGGATGGGAAAGGCTGTCTGTGCTGCAGCCTCATCTGCAGACAGATGTGGATGGCAGCTGCACATCAAAGTGGCTCCTGGAGCTTCAGTCCCTCCTCCCAGTTCCTCTTGGCTTCTCGCTGGTCCTGAGCTGGTTTTTGTTCAGATTATTATGAAAAGCAACACTTTTGTTGGTTTCTTTAAGAGTATTTTCTTCTCAAACTTGCATTTCTTTTGATGCCTGTTTTTAAGCCAGGAAAATATATGGGTTTTCATTTGTGAATCATGACACATTCCTGGGAGTCATGCTAAAAAACAATAACAAAATGATGCCTTTTCAGACCTCACATGGAAAATATTTTCTA
>JAVHNF010068104.1:0-10288 GCA_034783455.1 Micropsitta finschii | reverse complement strand
GCCATTAGGTGTACGTGCATGTCAGGGGAAGGCATAAAGGCAAGTAGAGCAGACATTACTATTAGATTTGTGTAATTGCCACTGCAGGTGCTGAGCTCCACTGTGGATGAAGCAGGGAAATCCCTGAGCAAATGGTTCCTTCTGGTCCTGGTGCATGTGACTGGTTCCCGAAAGTAACTCAAAGTGTCACTGTGCCTTCAAGCTAAGTTGTCTGCAGAGTTCCTTGTTCTGATTATCAGCCCTTCTGTACAGCTTGTTCTCTCTTGCTATTATCTCTAATCTCTCTCTTATATACAGCTTTTCTCTCTTGTCCTTCGATAGGCTTGGTCTCTTCAGGCTGTTCTACTTTTAACCTCTCCAAGCATGGTCCAGCTGCCTGCAGTCTTTGTGAAGACTATAGTGATCTGCTGTAACTTGTGTCAGGATTGCTAGGGGACCTGTCAGAGGACTGCTAAATCTGGAAAATCAACCGAGGATCTGTCCTGCTAAATTTCGATGCTAGCAAAGTGTCACGTTATGTATTCATTTTCTTACCAAGCTCTCTGTTCTTCCTTCTGTCTTTGTGGGTTTCTCCACTTCAATTCTGTTACCTCTGAGGTGCAGAATTAGGCCAGAGTATGCATACACATTCTGCTTTCAGTTTGGGACACAGTGGGACACAGTGAATTGCTCCCTGATCTGTGCATGCAAATCTGTCTCTTCAACTTGTCCCTGCGCTGGGCAGGGGGGTTGGAACTAGATGATCTTAAGGTCTTTTCCAACCCTAACTATTCTATGATTCTAACTTTTGTCTGTGCCTAAACAGCTGCTGACTGGTGTGCTTCAGGATGAAATAAGAGTATCTTATTTGAGTGCAAACCCTCCTTGAAAAAAGTGATGCTGGTGTTTGAAAAAACTGTTGTGATGGCTTAGCTTTTCTCAGACCTCAGTCTCAGCTTTGCGTTTGGTATGTGGAAGCACTAATGAAAGCCCATTTTGAGGCTTCCTCTCCTCTTAAGATGTCAATAATTCCGCTAAGACTAGACTCATTCTGATCTGGACTCATACTATTATTTAAATAAAACACTACAGGCTGTATTCTGGTGTAGCATGTAGGTAGTTTGACATAGCACCATGGCAACTGTATGACCATATGCAAACTGAAGAGTACTTGTGATGTTATTCTTTACTTGCCTCCTGTATCCTATCCTTTAAGTCTGTAGTACTGAGAGCTGTGCTCATGCTACAAGACTTCTCAGATACTGGCTGGAAGAACCTTCCATGCTTCTGTGTTTGTTTTTTTTTTTTAATGTGAGTCTTTAATTTCAGATGTTCTGAATGACGCCATCTTTGATGAAGATCATGATGAGATGGTAATTGTGAAGGACATAGACATGTTCTCATTGTGTGAGCATCATCTCGTTCCATTTGTTGGAAAGGTAACTCTTCCTCACAAAACAAATGTGGGAATATATGATAAAAGACCTAAAGTACATGTAAAAGACCTTTTGTAGCTGTAACTACAAAGCTTTTAAGGCTTTAAGTATTTACTGCTTACGGCTATGATTCTGGAAGTTAATCTTCAGAATACAAATAAGAAAGACCTCCTTAATGTGAGTTTTATTTGTATTTAAGCTCCTAAAATGTAATGCTCAACCTTTCCTAGTCTATGTAATCTAATGGTTTCTGACATTTAATATCAAAGCTCTTCTTCATGAAGCAGCAGCAAGCCTTGAGGGCAGACATCTTGATATTAAACCAGCTCACCCTGCACACTGGCTCTGTCACGGATTTAGCTTCTGGCTCAGAGCTATCTAGTGCACATTCACCTCGGGAAGCCCCTGTGTGCAGAACAAGCTTCTGATTAGTAGCCCTGTCTTAAATAAATGAGACCCATCAGGGAGAGGGTGGTCAAAATTGACTAGCAGGAGGGTGCTTAGATTGGGACTCCCATGAAAGGGGCTGCTGTTCCAGAGGGTGTTGAAATTGTGATGCCAACAACTTTAAAAAGTAAATAAAAATCCTCAAGTTAACCACTGTAAACGTGATGAAGAGTTCAGAGTGGGTAGTCCCTTCGGCATATTTCAGCCTCTTCACTCCCATATCAGCACAGAAGGATGGAGCTTATTCTGATCCATCTGTTATATCATAAAGTACTCACAGGCCAGGGAGTAGCAAATGCTTTTGTTATCTATAAAATTCAGTCAGTACCACATATGTTCCAAGTAAACTGTCTCCCAAAAATAAAATACCTGAACAGAAACCAGCGATTTATTTAGTTGAGTCAGCTCAATTTCCTCTGCTTTTTCTCACTGTTAGTATTTTATACTGGAAATAAAGGTAACTTCTTTTTCTGTGCACGCTTTCTATTTTGCCTATTATCCTCTTTGTTACTCCTGCGGCAATATATGCATTCTTTTTACACCTAGCTGTTTAGCCTGTGTGGTTTGGAGAAATCTCCTCGCAAACACCGAATCGGTCCTGCTCGTATAATGGTCTGCTAAATGACTTGGTATGCCTCTAAATATTCTCAGACTAACCATTCTCCTGTTGGGTACATCAAACAGGCCGCAAATACTGACCAGTAGGTCTTGAATTTGCAGTCCTATCTTAAATCAAACAAAAAAATTCACAAAAACAGTCAATGGGGAACAGGATTCAACGTTTGCTTCTAAGTTATGTCTCTCACTTTGAAATGTTTCATGTCTTTCAGGTGTCAGTAGGTTGATTACCCAACAGAAGTGATAGGAATGAGCATGTTAGCCAGGTAATTAGGTGCACTGTGGTACCTCTGACTGCAGATACAGCAATACAGGATTCTGAGATGGGGCCTCTTGGCAAAACAGTAAGACAGAATCCTACAGCGACACTCCCCTACTGTATCTTGGCTAATCTTTCAGGTCTTTGGTGCAGTGACACAATGCTGGTTTATAATCTGTTATAACTGTAAACTACTTGAATTCATAGCCTATGCTGCTTTCTAAAACCAAGAAGCTAAATGTCTTTCCCCTCAAATATCTGAGCATTTTTCTACTAAACTTATTCCAACTTAGTGCAACTGTGTTTAGTATGAATATTCAGCAAATCCATACTTGAGTAGGATGGAAGTTGACTTAATTGCACAGTGTTGTATGGTACTACTAAAGCAGGGGAAGAAAACCCCGAACAACAGTAAGTGCAGCCTGAATTTGGTGGCAAAGTACTTCTTGCCATCAGAACTTTCATTGGAAGTAAAGTACAATCCCTCTTCCTCCCACTCCCTAAATCCATTTTAAGTTTTGAAAGAAAAGCCGTGTTTATTTTATATGGTTAGTGCTGTACTGAGTAATAGCCTGCTTTTTGTACCCAAATGTAGTAGCATTCCAGAACTTGGAACTCTTGAAGAGCTGCAGTCTTTCTCCCCCTCAGAAAACTTAGCTATTCTTCACCAGGACACTAACCTCACCAGGCATTTGCAGTCTCTGTTAGCTCCACAGTTTTTCAGGCTTGACTTCTGGACTGTTCTATAGTTAGTTCTGGAACGAATGCACATCTCATTCTCTGTGCATGAGTTTCATATGCATTTGGAAATGTGGTTCTGATTCTGTTAATGGTTTGTTCTCCTGTCTAGGTGCATATTGGCTATCTTCCTAACAAACAAGTACTTGGCCTCAGCAAGCTTGCTAGGTAAGTGTTAATGTAATGAAAGTGATCCTAATTTGTAAAAAGGATTCCAAGTTGTGCTAATCTTTCTAATCTGGTCCCCCTGTAAAGCTCAGCTCAGTTTGTGTCCTGGATTTGGATTTAGACCAATCCTCAGCATTATGGTTTTTGTGGAGACGACAGATAAGTCTTTGAGCTCTGTGTTAATTCACATCAGTTGACTGTAGTACAGCTGTAGTGCTTTTGTATGTGCATCCAAAGCACTGGTGTCTGCAGGAGGCACTGACACAAGAACAACAAAGAATTCGGTCATATTCTAAGGCAGGCCACAAAAACCAGTGGGGGTCACTAACTATTTGATACTTGTGTGTCTATTGAGTGATAAGAACAAAAATCCAAAACTTCCACACTGCAAATGGGCACACTTCATGGATAGAAACTGAATCTAAAGCTTTCATCTGTTGGCTGACTTCAGATAAATTTGGCATTTCTTTCTTTCACTTGAGACCCGATGAGAGCGCCTAAGAAACAAAGCAGTTATGATGCACTTGAGAAATCCATTTGTTACACAAAATAGCTTTTTCCTCAGCTTTTTCCTTTGAATCAGTTGTTGCTCTGAATTTTGTTATAAAGTGATACTTTCTAGTTCTGGTGAGGAAGGGGATGGTAGATCCCTTCAATAAGCACGTTATGGGGACCAGAGTGGAAGGGTTTCTTGAGAAATTAATCTGAAAAATTGGCTTTAGTTCAGAAAGTCCACACAGGCTTTGCTTATGCTTTCCCTGATATGTCTGTTAATCTTGCTGTAGTTCCAGTAACACTAATGAGAACTACCCTTGTAAATCTGCATGCCTGCTGGGTTTTCTTAGCAGGTAAGAAATGTGTAGATATGACATTACAGTGTTTTAAAGTCAGCCAGCCCTGTTCTGTGCTCTGCTTGCACAACAATGAAGTTGGTTTGGAAGTGGAAGGACCCTTTGGAGGTCACATCTTTGTTAAGGTGACAAATTATAGGGAGGGTATCTTCTTGTCTAGTGCATATAGGAGTGGGCTTTTCTCTGATTAAAAGGCTGAAACAGGCAGTTTGACATTTGAATTTATTTTCCTGCATGCTCTCTGTGGCTTTACCTAGCTGCTGAAATTGTAGGACGAGGTTCTAAGATCAGCACTGCAGTTGCTGGGCAAAAGACTGCCTTCTGTACCTGCTTACACTTGGAGATACCTGTGTGGCAGTTTATGGCTTGTGTGTTGGCTGGCACTCATGTGGCTGGATCTTTTTAAGTGGTGCAAGGGTTTATTTAAGGTGGATTTCTGAGGGTGAACATCCTTGCTGAAGAGATTGTCTTTAGTACTTGGCTTTCATTTCTGCAGGGCTTGAATGCAGGATTAAGGATCACATTTGTAATGTGCATTTGTTGATTTGTGCTTGTTCTGGTCTCTTGTTACCTCTAAACTGCGGGTGTAAAAAAGAGCTCAAAACTGTTTTCGGTGATTTTTAGTGCAAGTGGCAACACAGTGCTAGAAGTGTACAATTTTCCTACTATTTATTCTCATTATAGAAACATGCATGAGTATGTGAAAGGCTTCCTGCACTGTTCTTGAAAGGTTAAATCTTGCATCTCTTTCAAGGGTAAGACTTCTGTATACTGCAATAACAAAAAGATTAGATTCTTGTATAACAAAATGTTCTCATTTCTCACTTGCTTTTGTGTGCTTACCACGAAAAGATTGGTGGGCCAAATAGTGCTTTTCTTTTGTGTCCTACATAATGCAACCAGTGTTCAAACAAAGATTTGTGATGCTGCTGGTACTGTAGGCCTAATCTTTCGTAATAGGATTAGCCTGATATGGCAAGTTTCTATAGTTGTGGATGACCTGCATTCGGTAAACAAACATATTTCTTTGGATTTTAAGTTCAGGCTTGAAAATGTTAATGCAGAGAATTGTTTTTACATAAACATGCTTACAGGACTTCTTATATGTAACAGCAGTATAAAAATATCTGAGCGTCAGTTTGTTTCCTGTCCATATATTTCATTTAAGTGTTACGTTGCTTTGTTTAGAATAGCTGTAACGCAACCATTTAATTTCTGGAGGGGAGTCTTCAGCATATAACTCTCTCTCCAAAGCAGCAGGCAAGTCTCATTGTCAGAAATGTTTCTTGTAACTGATGCCTCAGGCTCCTAGCCAGTGTCTGCTTTTTGTCTAGCCTGATGAGACGGGTATTGAAGCTTTCTGTAGAAACTTTACATGGCCACTTGATGTGTAATTAAGCATTTGAGGTTGGCACAAATAACCCATTGATTCACAGAGCAATTATAAGACTTTTTTCTTAAATGTGTGGATGACAGGATTCTGGCAATAAATGATGGTAGTATCACTTGCATTGCCCCACAAATGGCTTAAACTTGAAGTCATGTTTGAGGGGAGTATTAAGGTGATCCTTGCATTGAAATGTGAAGGATGGTGTGATATATGGGTGGAGAGTGTCTGTTTTAAATAAATGCAATTCTGTCTCATTGTTTTTGTTACATTTACAGTTAAATGCAAGAATCCAAAGCATTTCTTTCTTAATTTCAATAGCCTTCTGGGAATCCCAGTATCTGAATTGTCCTTAAAAAAGTATTTGGTTTAGATGGAAGCAGAAGGAGGTAGTCTGATGTCAGTTCAAGGATTAGCTTTCAGGGAGTCTTTGGACATGGATTCCCATGCAACTGTGTAATGCAGGGGTTTGGTGGTACATATAATTCAAAAGTAACAGCAAATAGAAGCAGCTCTGAGAAGAAGTGACAGGTTTGCCTGTGAAATACCCTCTGCGTAAGGGGAACCTCTCAGTAAACACAGTGATTTGCCGAGGGATGTTCTGAGGGATGTCCTGAGCAATGCCGGCCAGGGCTGAGCAGCAGCATGGTGTTGCACAGACTTCCAGGAAGGACACAGATCAGTAGGATGGTCTTGTTTGGTAGTGTCAAGTTAATAGTGATGGTCAGATAGGAATAACTATAACATTGTCTTTTTCCTTTCTCTTTCAGGATTGTGGAAATATACAGTAGAAGATTACAAGGTAAGCAGACAAAGTTTTGGCTTTGTTGTGTGCATTTCTTTGCTAGCCAGCTCAGGGCACCAATAATTGTACATGGAGTACAGCTGAGCAAATTTTAGTGTGACAAAAACCACTGTGTTGTTGATCAAACGTTTCTCATCTGTTATCTTCCTCAGCCTCTGCATTTCCAGTGAAGTGTAACATCTGCCTATAAAAATAGTTGTAGCCAGTAAGTGTTTCAGGGGATAAATGTGCTACAAGATACAGCTGCCAGAAATAGCTAAACTAGTTGGATGCTGCTGGAGGTGAACACTCGTACAGATAGTTTGAGAGATGCCTTCAAGAATTCTTGTTTGAAGAATCATAGAATATCAGATTAGGAGGGATCTCAGGGATCATCTGATCCAACCTTTCTAGGCAAAGCATGACCTAGACTAGATGCCTCGGCACCCTGTCCAGCCAAATATCAAGTGTCCAATGTTGGGGAATCTACCACTTCCCTGGGGAGATTATTCCAGTAGCTGATTGTTCTCACTGTGGAAGATTTTCCTCTTGTGTCCAGTTTTGTACACTGGGGACCAAAACTGAACACAGTATTCCAAGTGTGGCCTGACAAACACTGAGTAGATGGGGCAATGACAGCTTTATCTCTGCTGGTGATGCCCTTGTTGATGTAACCCAGCATCCTGTGTTGGCTTTCTCAAAGAGATGAAGTGAGAGCTGCCATGTCATGGACTGCCTGCCTTCTGTCCTTGAGAAGTGGAAGAAGCTGCAAGAATTGAGACCTTGGATTTGGCTGAGCCTCTCTTCCTGCAGTTAAATTTGGTCTGTTCGTGGTGACAGAAGTCTCAGTGGCCATTAGGTGTCAGACTGGTGGATATGGAGTGCTATCCCTATCCACCAGTAGTTGATGCTGCAGGAACTTAAGCTTTGCAGGACAGTAGCTTCCCTTAATTGCTCATTTTTTAATCTTCATTTCCTTTTCTTAGAAGGAGAAATTGTGTGCAGGGAATGAATACTGTAGCAGTAAAACCAGTGAACAAATATGTTAAAGTTCAGATTAAATAGAGAAGCAAGAAAATATAACTGCATAGTAGGAAACGTAAGAGCCATTGTAACAAATCATGGTAATGCAATTCCTGCAAAGGTATAGTGAAAAATGACATCCAGTATTAACAAGCAAATAAAAGGTCTGTTCAAGGATTAAAAACATAGAAGAGGATTTGGTACTAATAAAATTTACTTAAGAAGAGCAGTACTTGTGTATGGGTGGTGAGAAACAGGCACACTTGGAAGTGAGGATTCAGTGTTGCTGTCCAGATAGTGGCTGTGCATGGATGCTGGTCAGATTTAACACTGGTTCTGAACACCCTGTTGTTCTTTCAGTCCAGGAACGCCTTACCAAACAAATTGCAATAGCCATTACAGAAGCCTTACAACCCGCTGGAGTTGGAGTGGTTATTGAAGCTACGTAAGTTACTCTGAACTGTTCTGTGATAGTGTATGGCCTACGTGTGATTCCAGCTGTGTGCTGCAGATGTTGTGTGTTGCCTCTTTAGCTGTGGTAGCTGTGTGACATTCTTCTTTACGAAGCAGAGTGCATAACAAAAGTTGTCATAATCCTTGCCCATAGATGGCCCAGTGGGTTGGAGCCATTAAAGTGGGTGCTTACCTGCTCTGCTGCAGAGATGTGGCAGCTGACAGTGTGGTCAGCTGTCCCAGCTGCACTAGGTCTGTGCTCTGCCTCAGTGCACCTTTTGCTTCCTCAAGTAGAGCAAAGCCTGGGACTAGCAACAGGCATGTCCTTATCATGAGAATACACCTTAGAAAGGTGGGATTTTTCCTAGGATTGGAGGAGAGAAGGCAGCACTTGTGGGCTGGGAATTTGACTTTCTGTTCTGTAGAGGATAGCTGAGGTACTACTGGCAGATGTCCATTCTGGATAGGGAGGGTTTGTCACTTCCCCAGAATTTAATGTGACCATGTAAGAAACATTTGTGGGATTCTTTCTTCTGAGTATGCCTGATTTATTGACTCTCTTCTCATTTCTTCTAGGCATATGTGTATGGTAATGCGTGGGGTACAGAAAATGAACAGTAAAACAGTAACCAGCACAATGTTGGGAGTATTCCGGGAAGATCCAAAGACCCGTGAAGAATTCTTAACACTCATCAGGAGCTGAAACTGTGTTATTCTCTAAATGCACTCTGGAGATTTTGTCCAGTGTCACTGTCTGTTCTTACTTGTTCCTACATCTCACTTTTAAACTAAATTGTTGTGAATTGTTGTCATAGTCTGTGCGGTAAAAGACTTCTGATGGCAAATGAAGATGTAATGATGAGGTAGGCTCCTCCTGGATTTCCAGAGATGCTAGTGTCACAGAATTACAAGCAACAAATAGGGTTTTGGAAACGTTTTTCATCTGCAATGGAGAATATTCTGCTTTTAGGAGACAAGTGGGGCTTGGGAGTGAAATGGATATTTATAAAATAGTTATGTTTATTAGAGTAAATGTGGAACAGCACAGGAAATGATGGAAAGGCTGTGGATCCTTGTAGGACCCCTTATGCTGCAGATACTGCACCTCTGCTGAAAAGTATGGTCCTGAATTCTCTCTGACTATATTTTATTACAAATCCTGCAGTGGCTGTTTAAAAATATGGATGTCTATGTTATACCTCTTTGAGATGTTACCTCTGGTGGTGTTTGATGTTCTTGCTAGTATTAACCCTCTTTTTTTTTTGTGTGTGTTTTGTTTGTTTGAGAAACTTAAAACACATTTGTCCTAGCCTCTTAATGTGCAGGGATTTAACTTCTAAATTATTTGGGGCACATTCTTATCTCAGTATACAGCCTTTTATGCACCTTCTTATCTGTGCCTCAGAACCTCTGACCACTTTTAACTCTTATTTTCTTACTATTTTTAAGCAAACTTTAACGTGGGGGAGGGAAAAAATCCAGTCTGTGAAGTGCTAAGAGATCCAAAGAGGTTTTTAATGATATTTATATCTTGAGCTTTCCCTCTTGGATTTCTGTGGGTTAGATCAAGAAGCTAAAAGTAGTATGGTAATCTGAAAATGAAGATTTGCATCTCATAAATGTTGGACCAAAGGTGAGCACTGAAATCCTGAACACAGCACCGTTGTACCTCTTCTGCTTGACAGCAGGTCATTTCAGGGCAAAGTAACCTGAAATGACGACTTATTTTGTAAGAGCAATTGAGAAATGCATTTCCAGGGCCATCAAAGTGAATTCAACCACATTTTTTTCTGTGTGGAAACCTCTGTATGTGGCAGTACTGGTACAGAAGGTTCAGTCAGCTGGACTTGGCTGAACTTCTTATACTTTGTTACAGTTTTAATGGGTGTTTTGTAACTCTTAATTGGGAAAACATGAGGTGCAAATGAAAACCACCCTTCCCAAACTAAGCACAGGAGGCAAAAGTTAAAGAATAAAATGTCAGCCAGGGTGTCAGATGCTCACAGAGAAAGGTTCCCATAGTGGTAGCTGCTATGCTGAATACGAATCCAAGATGTTCTGTATATGAACCTAAAAGACAATTCCTGGTCTGGCAAGCTCCATCTTAACCAACATTCCTGCCTCTTGCTTCAACCCTTGTTGGAA
>JAVHNF010068102.1:0-21606 GCA_034783455.1 Micropsitta finschii | reverse complement strand
CGATCTCCCTTTGCTGGGCACCTCTCCCTCCTGCGCCGTCACCGGCATCTGCAGCCGGTGGTTGATGGGAGATGCCAGTGCAGGCAGCAGCATCCTCCACCTCCTGTTCGGCTTTGCCAGGTCGGGTTTGTGCTCCAGCCTTGGTAGAGACCAGCAGCTGCAAAGCAGCCATTTGATGGGTAGCAAGGAGGGTGGCATGTAGGGAAATTCAGATGGGAGAGATTGGAGTAGGATGAGGGACGCAGCAGGGCTCGTGCATCCCTTTGACTGAATGCAAACAAGGCAGGCGGATCTGTGTGTGGTTGTGCACCTTCTGATATGGTTTATGAGCCTAGTGCAGTCGTGACTCTAGTGCCCAGGCTCGAGCCTGCTTGTCGGGACCTGCCTCGGGGTGTTGAGGAACATTGTGTGCGTATTTTTCTGGATCATCTTTATCTAAGCCAGAACGTTCCCAGAACGCGTGCTGTGGGCTTTGAGCACTGGGTTGTGCTCGCGGTGTTTTGGGTGCCGCGGGGAGCAGCCGGTCCCTGTGCGAGGGCAGGACGTGCTGTTGGACCATGCGCTGTCACAGGTGAAGGTGGATTCCTCTTTCTGCCGAGAGCATCTCCTGGCTCTGTGGCTGTGCAGCTGAAGGAGGGAGCTCTGCTGTACCATTTGGGTTGCAGGAGCGAGCCTTGCAGCCCAGGCGCTCGCGCTGGCCGGGGGCCAGGGCCGCCTGTATCATTTTCGCTGTAGTGTTCTTAACTGATTTTAAGTAGATTATGGCTGGATACACGCCCTGCTGGGCTGCTTTAGTTTTCCACCGGCCTTCACCGTGTCGTTGCTGTTTTATTGGCACGTTTTCAGCAAACAAGTCTGCCATATGCAATTGAGGAAATACCTCTCCACGTAGGCACGAGCACTGCAAGGCGCATTGAGCCTCACTAGAGCCACCCTCCATAAATCAGCGTTAAACACCCTGCTTTGTTGCTGGTGTCAGCGCGGGAGATGGGCTGGTTATCGGCGTGTATCAGCCGGGCTGATAACCCCGTGCTCTGCTGAGTGCTGTGCGAGGAGCGGCTGCCTTGCTGTGCGCCGTGTGCGAGGCACGGTGCCGGGGAGCACTGCTGGGTCCCAGCACGTGTAATGGGCCATGGCACTTGTGTTACGTGCCAAGGAGGGGACTCTGCATCCCCTCAACACAACACACCTCCATCTCCCTGCAACCGCAACTTGCGGCGGGAAGGAGGAGGCCTGTTTTCACCTTGGTGACCTATAAAGACAGCAAACATCAACCCAGCGGAAAAAACAAAGAAGCTCAAAACAACCCCACAAAACACCAGGTCGTTTCCATCACCTCGTGCTCGCCAGGTCAGGAAGAGCACGAAGATGGGTGCAGGGTCCCTGCTGGCACCGCCACTGGGGGCACGCTCGGCTCCCGCTTTCATGTGAGATAACCAGGTGATGCCACCAGGGCCAAGCCAGGTTTCCTGCCGAAGGGCAGTGGGAAGCCACCCACCCGGCTGCTGGCATCGTGCCCCTCAGCTGGCACAGCCGACCCCGGCATGGCAGATGTCCCTGTGCCCTATGCTGGGGCTCTGCAAAGGCTATAAATGGTTTCCCATTGCTGAGGGCCTGTGTTCATTTTTAAGTGGAATTACTTAAAATTGAGGGGCTTTTCTGAAGGCACAGTGCAGTTAACGTGTATGGATCTAAACCAAGCACGTCGCTTTCCCTTGTCATTGAACTCTGATTCACATTTGAGCACCAGGTACTACACCAGTTACAAGCCGTATGCTGTTTGCAGCCCCATCACAACTGTTGAAAGTGCTTTTATCCTCTTGCCGCCAAGTTTAGGGATGGGGCTGAGCTTTGTGCGCTTTGCCCTTTGTCACCTTCCCTTGTTCTTTTCCCCACGCATTATTTATAGTAAATCATATTAAAAGGAGTGCTAGGGAGGAAGCGTGATTCATCCTCCTGAAACCAGTGCTGACATAAATCAAGGCAGAGCGCTTACTACATGGTTTTTATTATGGTATTTAGGGACAGGTTGTACTAATCCTGGCGTGCGCAGACCAAACACATGAAGCCTGCGACTCAGAAATGCCATTTTACCACAGCACATCAGAAAGTCCAACCAAAACCCATTCAGTGTTCTTGGAAGCGCACACACGTGGCAGCATGAGGCTTTTGGGGGCCAGCTCGTCACTGCTGGTCCATTGGCTTTGCTGGGACCTGCTGTGGCGTAGGAGCAGGGTCCGCTGCGGTTCAGGGCATCCTAATTGCTGGGATGTATCGTGGGTCTGGAGCAAGATGCTTGAGCTGGTCCAGGGAAGGGCATCCTGCTGGGGGCACAGCAGCGAGGGGATGTGCAGAGGGGACGCTGGGTGCAGGCAGAGCCAGCAAACGGCTCACAAATGGTATGAATTCAGGCTGGCTGCCTGTGAGTTCACTTCACCGGCAGCGCGGCGCAGCGAGCACCGGTGATGGATCTTATCTGCGGCTGGGCACGGGCTGCGGTCGCAGCCTCTGTGCTGCGCACACAAACTGCCTTGGCGTGGGAGAGATAAGGCACAGGCTTTGTGCAACGCCTGCGCCTCGCCGGCCCCCTTCATCGGCACCGGTGCATCGTCCTGCTCACACCGCGCTGCGGGCCATGGTGCTGCAGCATCGCCGGCACCGGGGCAGGTCCTCCCTGCTGGTGGAACACGGCAAGCCCGGTGCACCACAGCATGGGGTGGTCGGGGAGTGCACATGGGGGCCCCTTTCTGTGCAGCGGTGCAGGGCTCTGAGCAGAACCCCCCGTACCTCCCGCCGGAGCTCTGCTGTTTTTACCGCTACCGCAGTGATTTCCTCTTCTCTTTCTTCCTTCCCCTTGCTCGTAGAAAATATCCCAAGTGCCAAAAGCGGGCGGGAGGGGAGGGCCCCTCTGAGAACAAGGTGCTTGTAGTGTGCAGCGCTCCTGCTTGGCTTGCAGGTGGGTTACCTTGCATGGGCAGAGCCCTTCCTTCCAGCACAGGTCTTCCTCGGGAGGATCTTGGCTTAGGTGAAAACCTTTGCCATGATAAAAAGCGAAAAGGGTTTGTTGGTTTGCTTCCTTGTGTCCTCTTGCTCTCAGGGGGAGGGATGGGGAAGCACCATTCTGGCTTTGCCACACCTTTTGGCTCGGTGCCGCACTGGTTGAAGGGCAGCGCTTGGTTGGGGTTTTCTGGGGAGATTTGGGCTTTGCATTGCTGGGGGCTGCTGGGAGGATCATGTATAGGGCAGGGCCTGTGGGAAACCGGTGCTGGGGTGGGAACTGGGCCACCAGTAACTGCCGGGGGCAGGTTGCTCAGTCAGTGACACCGGAGCAGGGCACCACCGGGGCTGCCCGTGCCCTGCCCTGGCCACGGGAGCTGTGGAGCAGCGCCGGGATCTCGGGATGCAGAGGCGATCGCTTGTATTGATTTCTGGCTTATCTGACCCTTTAGCTGGAGGCAGCTCTTCCCTCAACGTCTAACCAAACGTAACTTAAAGCAGCCCAGGAATGGATATCATCCTTCCCTTGCCTTCGCCAGGGCTGGCCAATGCATTATTTAGCAGGGTGGGAGTTGCTGCGGGCTGCCTCGGAGCAGAGCGGGTGCAGTGGTGCACGTGGATGGTGGGATGTGTGCCACTGGTGCGGGCATCGCTCTGCAAGAGCCGGGGGATTGCTCCTGTTGGACCTTGCCACCGGGAGAAGGACTCACCCAGCATGTGAGTGGGGAGGACTGTGGGTACCAGTGTGCCGGAGCCTGTCTGCTCACCACCCTGCAGCGGATGGGCACCGTGGGCTGGGAACTGTTTCCTTCTCTCCTGCTTAATTTGGTTGGGTGTTTGATGCCACCCACAAATACAGTTGGTGGGGGCTGATAAGGATCGCTGACCTAGGCGAGCGATGGGGACTCTTCCTGCTGAAGTGAAAGCAACCCACAACTCCTGGTGTTTGTATGGCCGGGGTGCAGGTCTCTGGGGTTGGCTGGGCCCAGGCACCGGTCCTCAGCACTGCTGCTTCTCGCGTGAGTGTGCCACAAGTAGGGTTTGCATCCTCGGTGCGCCCATGGATGAGTGTTTTCAGTCCATGGGACTGAGCCCTTTTGGGCTTTGGTGCGGGGCAGTGATTTTCCACCTGACCAGAAGGATGGCACGTGTGTGTGCAAGCAGGATTTCTTGTGCAGGGTCGTGCTTTGCCAGGAGCCGCTGTGGGAAGGGGGATGCTCCCGGTGGTGTTCCGCCGGCATGTGCCGCCCGCTGTCTCGTGCTGCTGCCGGTGGGGTTTTGGGGGTTTCAGTTCCTCCTCGCTGGGTGCAGCAGGCAGCAAACACATCGTTGCATGGGCCCTTTGTGCTGCAACAGCTCATGCGGAAACCACGTTTTCCGCATAAGTAAGGGGAGGGCGAGAGAAGCGCCAGCGGTGACGAGGCCAGAGCCAGGCAGGGGCAGGGACGAGCAGACAAAGAGTGGCCGGACACAGCAAGGCATCCCCGGGGTCGGCCCGGCTCCATCCCTCCTCTCTTCCCACTCCGTTAGGGTTTGGGGCCGGGCGCACGTGGGGGTGTTTCCTTCTCCACATAGGTTGGTGTAATTCCTGCTTCGCTCTGAGCCACGTGGTTTTCCCGTGGCAGGGGTTTTGTCACTGTTATTAACTAATGAGCCGATTCTTTTGCCATTTTTAAATAACTGTATTTTTCCTGCAGTGCGAGAAAAGGAAAATGTTTTTTCTTAATAGCACAGCTCTCAAAAGTCATTGAAGGCGTGAATTTGCCATTCTTTCTCACAAATGTGTGGATTACCGCACTTCTTATTACTAGGACTTGAATTGCTGAATCATGGAAGCGGGGTAATAGGCAATATTTGCATACACGATGCTGGGAAAAAGGAAGAAGGCTGGGTTTAAAGCTGCTGTGGTGGGCTGGGGTGCTTTTTGTCCTTTGGCTGCAATGTTGCATGGGGTCTGTAATGCAGGATGCGGGATGGGCTGTGGCTCTGCTGCCCACCGTGCCCATCCCCAGCGTGCAGCCTCAGCAAAGCAGTGATTTACCGTGTGTGTGTTGTCCTCTGTGCACCGTCGCTCTCACCTGTTGCAGTGAGGGCTGGTGCTGAGGCAGCTCTTCTGCTCCAGTCCACAGCACTTGTATTTTCAATTACCGTTGGTCACCTCTGGTACGGTGTCTGCCCGTGCTGGCGGGGTCAGACATGAGTTAGCTGCATGTGTCACCGTGCTAAAAGAAATAATCGCATCGTTGTCGGAGGGACGGTGAGGATGGATGTTGGGGCCAGCCCCCCCCCCAGTTTAGAACCAGCCCCGCTCCTCCCAGGATGAATAAGTCATGGGCTTTGCCATCCTGATCTTTCAGCCCAGGTAACAGCTCAGCTCTCGTCTGTTGAGATGCTGCAGCCGCTTGTGCTCTGCATCCAAGCCCCTCTCTGGGTCCAGGGGCTTTTCCGCAGGGCTCTGTAGAGCGACAGCTCATTAAGCAAGACCCTGTTTGGATTGCCAGATCCCTTTGATTCTTCCTGCATCATCTTTTGACGCATCCTGGCTCCGCGTCCCGGCGTCGGGCTTTTATTATTTTATAGGTGCTGTAACGTTTGGACAGTGTCATGTGGTGACAGCCAGCGTGGTCTCACCACCATCCTCCTCCTCAGAGGGATGCTCCTCAGCAGCAGCCTGGGAGCTGGGCTCTTTGCTAGAATGGCCTGTGTTTAGGTGTGTGGCTTGGAGAACAGACAGTGTTTGGGCTAAGGAGTAATGAGTTTGCTACACTTAGTGCATGTTGCCAAGCACTTTCCCCTGTGCGTATAAACTTGTGACTTTCATTAGTAAATAACACCAGGGAAAAAAGCGATGTGTCCGTGCCTAAAGGCTTGGCTCTCCCTGGCTCTGCTGTCCCTCTTGGCCTTGCTCTTGGATGCCAGGCAGCCTTTAGAAGACATGCAGAGACCAAAGTGTCTCTGCACTTTGCAAGGTGCAGACCTGGGTGCTGCTGCCTCTTCCGCAGCCCTGGCTGACCACCAAGGGACATGGCAGGGATCGGAAGGGTGCAGAGGATAATTGTTACCCAACAGATTATTGTTTTTGGAAGAGCAGAATTGAAATGTATTGAACTTTTCAGTGTCCCGTACCACTTTAAACGTTTCAAGTGCATTCTCACTGATGGGTTACCTTTTCTTTCCCCTGGAGCTATAATTAGTGTCCTTTACACAGAATTGCCTTAGAATTGGATTTGAAGAAGATAAGAATCAAATTACCAGTATTTATCTTGTAAATTCCAAAAGATCTACTGAGAGGCACTGCAGAAAGAGGATTTTTAAAGCTCAGTGCTCTGAAAAGGCGAACCTCCTTCAGGTCCCTCTGCAAAATACCCTCCTGTGCAGGCTGGCGGTGCCAGGGAGGAAGAGGGAAGCCCTTTCCCCAGTGAAGCTTGGCCGGTGAAGCACATCCAGCCATGGGTGATCACCTGGCGATGGTCACTTGGGTCTGTTAGCTGGAGGCAGTGGCTCCTGCTTTTGCTGTGGGGCTGACTCAGGGCCAGCAGCCCCTCTGCCCCGTGTGTTTTGCTGGCCCAAGGGAGGTCACCGGGTGCAGGATGGCAGCGTTCCCACAGGCTGGCAGTGTGAAATGGTCCAACTTTGGTCTTCACTTTCATGGCTGGTCCTGGGCAGGCTGCAGACGTCTTGGGGAAGCAGCTGCTTTTCCCTGCTCCGGCCCAGCTCTGCTGGGCAGCGCTCGGACGAGAAGGCGAGTGGAGCGCCAGGGATGAATGGATGGAGGTAATTTCGGTGCGCTCTGTTTTGACAGAAATTAAGCATCTGAATTTAAATTAAGGAGACGGAGAGCCCGGGTGGCTGAGACTTTATTTTCATAGCGTAAACAGTTGCAGAAGAAGATTAATAGCATCTGTGTAAACAGTCCATCGCAGCAGCGAGGGCTGGGGAGTTTGGGATCGTTGGGAAATCCTGAGGATGGAGGGAGGCAGGAGAGGCCAGGCCTCGCCTGCGGCACCTTCAGCCACCCCATCCATCCCGTGGCGAATTTTTCAGGCGCCGTCCGTCAGCCCCGCTCTGCTGTCTCGCAGTAAATTACATATTAAAGTAGCCTGGTAACTGAGCACTGGTTGCTGCGCGATAAGCTCCGGGAAATCGATGTGTTTGCCATGTGCCTGCTTGTTTATGACACCTGCCTGCAGAGCAGTTGAGCAATGCTCTGCGTGCCCAGGCCTCCCCCAAAACCCAGCCTGCCCTCACAGGGGAGGTGGCAGCAGCACCTACGGACGGGTTTGCTCTGCAAGCCACCCAGCAGCATCCTGTCCCAGGGCGGGTATTTAATGATAGTGAGCATGGGGAGGCGGGCAGGATCCGAGATTGGGTTGTGTCTTCATCCATCTCTGGGGCTTCTCCCAGCCCCCTGCAGGTTTCTGCTTGGCTTCCATCTGTCACCTCCCTGTAGCTGGTACAGGGGTTTACAGACTTCATTTGCGCACCTGGGAATGGAGGCTGCATGGGGGGAGGCTGGCATCTTTGGAGCGTGGTGCCACATGAACTGACGGGGACCACGTGGCTGGTGTGATGCTGAGGAGCATTGCCTGCATCCCGGTGCGCAGGGGATGCCCAACCAGTGGTGGAGGCTCCCACCCCATTCGTCTTGTGGCTGGGAGTAGCCCTGATGCAAGGGGTCTTTTCCCTTGAC
Organism: Micropsitta finschii; assembly: GCA_034783455.1. NCBI lineage: Eukaryota > Metazoa > Chordata > Aves > Psittaciformes > Psittacidae > Micropsitta > Micropsitta finschii. The sequence continues at coordinate 13,919 of JAVHNF010068102.1, read as the reverse complement.
TTCAGAGCCCGGATGCTGCCAAGGTTTGGGTGCTGTGCCCGTGCGTCGGTGCCCGCCTGGCTGCATCCCCCTGCGCCGATGTGGCTGTGGGGTGGGAGCAGGCAGTTTTCCTGGGAAACCTCCCGTCAGCAAGCTGCAGTAATTGACCTCTTGACCCAGATATGAAGTTGGGAGGTAAAAGACACGGCTTGGGAGACTTTTGTGAAACTGCTGACCTCTCCCAAGATTAACTCGCAGATAAAGGTAATTATAAACAGGTTGCGGTGGGGCCAATCGATAGCGAACTTTACCTCCTGCCTAAAACTGAAGGTCGGTGGTTTACTGCAGCACAGATAACCGCGGTGGGTTTTCACACCACCACGAGCCGGTGAACGTCCCCATAGGTAGGAAATCCATGAGCTGAGGGCAGGTGGTTTCCATGGGCAGCTCGGGATGGGGTAAAGGGCCCAAGGGATGGTTCAGCTCCTCACGCCAGCGCAGGGTTTGTGATGTCGGGTCCTGTGAGTAAACACTGCCGTGGTGCAGGCAGCATCCCCGGTGCTGTACCAGCCTGGGCAGTGGCATCCGGGTATGCTCCATCAGGAACAGGGAGCGGTGACAACTCCAAGAGGCTCTTTCTCTTCGCCTAGCTTTTAATTGCGTGCTTTCACTTTTTATGTATAAAAGATCATCCATTTAATTAACTCGAGAATGCAATTTCAAAAACACTAATGCTCTACACATGACGGCTCTTAAAATAAGAGTAGCGTTCCAGTGGTGTGCCGTGCTTCTTCCTCTCCTCCGCCTTGGCCTCTTGTGGGTTGCTTTGGAGAGAAACTGTCTCCCCCCCTCCCCTGGCAGCCCCTGATTCTTGAATAGGAATTAGGAAGATTTGGTGTAGTTGATCCTAGGTTTACCTTGTGTGTCCAGGCTGGCAGGAGCCCTCCTGCAGCTAGAGAAGTCGGTGACTCCGGCCATGTCCTTGTCTTCCCATGGATGTTACCTGTTAATCTCCAGCTCACGGCACTGTGAGCATCTTCCCTACAGAGGGAGTGGGTCAGCATCACTCACCACTCGGTACATGTGGTGCGGCTGCTGGTCAGGGTCTGCCCTGGGTGCTTGGGGATGCTCAGCAGGCAGGGCTGGAAGGAAGTTGGTTTCATATCTGCAAGTGTCCCTCAAACCTGTGCTGGCCTCAGCTTTCTCTTTCTAACCTTGTGTTTTAATGGAGCTGCTTTATAATGATGCGCCTCTGGGCATGGGGTGCACCCTCACCGTGACCCCTTGCTTTGAACACCCCTTTGGGCCTTTCAGGGTTGTTAGCCTTTACCGGGAACCATTATTCAGTACCAAATGGATGGGGTGGGACACCCCAAAGGCTGGCGAAGAGGATGGTGGTGCAGTTGGTCCAGGTGGCTCATCCAGACCTGCTTGCCCTTGTCAGTGTGAACCCCCTCACTTTAGCCTGTTAGCACTGAGGAGCCCAGGGCTGACTCTCCTGCAGTCACTGTGCTATCAAAGGGGGTTTTGGAGGCAACTTGGGGGGGGGACCCCCCTGTTCTTCCCTCCCCTCTGCATTAACGTGTGCCTGCCTTTTCCCCAGATTGGAGCAGGGAATCCCGGTGGGAACTTTGAGGCGAGTCCCTGGGTTTGTTGTTAAATCCTGCACGCACCACCTCCCCACCCCTTTTTTCCCTTTTTTTTTGTAGCTTAGAAACCTCTCTTTGTGGCAGAAGGCTGGGAGGGTTTGAATGCCACATACAGGCGTAGGAGGCTGACTGAGACCATACGGCTTTATCATTCATTAATTCCTGTGCTCATTCATCCCCCTATTTAAACTCCTCTGTAAAGACGGGAGCTACAGATGGTCTTTTGGTACCCGCTTTAGCCTGCAGACCTTGGCCCCGACAAAGGGGTACAGAGGGAGCAGCAGAGTGTACAAAATATTTCCAACCATTAGAAATCGAGGTCTCATTCACCGGCGGCTCCTGCTTTGAAAGCGAATTTATGCGGGAGCATCATAACCCTGCAGACGGGGCATTGCCAAGCGCCGGCTCCGAGCGAGGGGCGAGCTGCCCGGGGCCGTGCTGCACGCACCGGAGGAACCGCAGCGGTTCTGGAGCCTTTGTGTTGTGTAGTGTAAAACTGCTTCCTCCACCGAGGACCCGCTCCCTGCCTGGTGAGGGGAAGTGATAATGGCCTTTTCCTGCCCATGTTAATTTGATGCTGGATTGCTGTTGCTGCTTGTTTTGTAGAATGTGTTACCGTTACCATTTGGATGCTGAAGAGGAGCTCTTCATCAGGGACTGTAGTGATAGAAGGGGTGATGGATTCAAACTGAAACAGGGGAGACTTAGGTTGGATATAAGGAAGAAAATCGTTACTGTGAGAGTGGTGGGACTCTGGCCCAGGCTGTGTTCAAAGCCAGGTTGGACAGGACGTGGAGCCATCTGTGTCAGTAGGAGCTGTCACTGGGTGCACTCCGTCCTTTCTGCCGGAGTCGGGACCGAAAGTTTTCTCAGGGGGAAGCCGAATCCTGCGATCTTGGTTTTGCACATGCTGTGCTTAAATATTAACACCAATTGAGCAAATTGCCTTTTAACTGCCTTTATTTGCTTTCATTAACGCTATAATTTAAAAGCTCCCGAATTTGCATGGAACCTGTTGTGCACGTTGGGCAGGGGTGAGGCTGTGAGTGAGGGAGTCCTGAGCAAGGAGGCTCCTTGGGGAGGCCGCAGCAACGCCCGGCTCCTGGCTCCAGGACGCTGCGTTCCCTTGGCCGGGCCGGGGGAGCAGAGCGTGCCGGCAGCGCTGGCCTCCCGCTCCCAGCTTGGCTCGCCCGGAGCCTGTTTATTTATTTTAAAGCAAAACAAGCCATGGGCTGAGCAGAGCTCCTTGCAGAGCACTCCAGGCCGCTCTTCTAGCCCTGTGCTGCCTCATGCGGGATGTAAAACCTCCGAGGAGCGAGTTGCCAGCCTCGTGCCCCCATCACCGTGCCCCAGTGCGGCGCTGCCCGCAGCCTGCCCGCAGCCTGCCCGCAGCCTGCCCGCAGCCTGCCCGCAGCCTGCCCGCAGCCTGCCTGCAGCCTGCGGCATCTGCTCGCATTGTTCTTCCATGAGATGACAAGTTTCCAGCATGATTCCAGTGCAGATGTTTGTGCGGTTCCGGGAGCGAGGCCAGCCCGGACGCCGCGCAGGCGATGCAGGCGGCCCCGCGTGCCGTGCCATGCCGCACCGCGCCGTGCCGGCAGCTCCACCGGGGCTCGCTCGACACCTCCTGCTCCCATGCTCCTTCCCCAGAAATATGTTTTCCATAGGGTTCTCCTGCTGGCTGCACAGCGCTGGCCTCAGGCCAAGCCCTGGCTCCCTGCTCCATCCCGGCTGTCCGCAGGGATGCTGTCCTGCTCGGCCGGGCTCCAGCCTCTCCCACCCCACTTGCACCTCCCTTGTTTTCAGCAGCACGGCCTTGTGACTCTGAGTGGCCGATAATGAGCATTTTGTGTCTCCACCTTTGGAACTTGGGTGGGAAACCGGGTGGTTTGCACAAACAGCCCAGGTGAAAGCGCCCCTTGTCCTCCTGGTCACTGTCCCCACATTCCTGGTGATCCTGGTCTTTGCTGTTGTTGGAGCATCTTGAGGGGGCACTTGGCATCTTCAGGAGGGAAGAGCTGTGGTGCTCCCTGGCTGGATGCTGGTTATTGCTGCTGATACTGGACATAAACCAAGCGGTGCCAGGGCTTGGCATGCCTGGCTTACCGTCCCCAGGCTGCGGTGCCGCTGAGTCCTTCCTCCTGCTGCCACCTCCTTGCCCAGGGCACTTTGGGCTCTCACCAAAGCCCAGCGCAGTTCAGATGCATTAATTTACTGGCTTGACAAGGTGCATAATGTTCATCTCCTGACTTCTAATTGGAAACAATTAGTTCTTCATCAGCCCCAGGAGCTCCTGAGGTAGTGACACAGACCCGGGCAGAGGCCGCGGTGCTGGTGGGGGCAGGAGGAGACCAGCCCATGGCCAGGAGGAGTTCCAGGAGTCCTTTTGGAGTGTGGCTTCTCCAGCCCATCCGAGGGCAGCTCTCCCAGCCCAAGAAGGGCTGTGAACAGCCGATGGTACGGTTTCATTAATCAAAGACACTTCCACTGCCCCTTTACAGCAACACGACTGCTGCGGCTGTCCCCGGCTGACAGCTCCCTAATTCATCTTCCCGGGAAAGGCAGGGGACCCGCTGCTGCTCTCTGCTCACACCGCACACGCTGCACCCATCGCCTCGCCGGTGCCGCGGGTCCATTTGAGCTTTGCGTGGCAGGGTTCAGCCTTGAGGCAAGTGTTGGCCCTGATGGAGGGAGGGGGCATCTCTGCTGATGCCCGAAACGGGGTAGAACCCGGTTGTGTGCCTGATACCCGCATCATGGGAGCCCGCAGCAGCGCTGCAGGAGGGCACGGGCGGCACACGGAGCTGGCAACAGCAGGCAGGGATTGGGCATCCTTAATTCTAGCCACAAAACCGCCGTGTTTTGGAGTTGCTAATAATCAGAAAGTGTTTTCATCAAAGTGCTGTATTCGTCTGTGCGCTGACATCTGGAGAGCGGAGATAGATACTTTCCTTAAGACTGTATTTCCAAGCCATGAGCTCTTCCCTGGCTGTTAATTAATCCTTTGTAGTTTAGCGACTGATGAAATCATGACTCTATGAAATTTTAATCCTTGCGCTGCATAGGCACAGCTGACATTATCAGAGGACCCCAGGTGTGTGCTCGAAATTAGTTTGTTGAATCTCTTGCATATTTGATTACCTTGTGAAACTCCTTGGGGTCTGGGCCACTCGTGGGAAAGGCAGCTTTTGCCTGGAATTTGTGCCTGTTCCCAGGGATGTGCCAGGGAGGGGCATCAGCAGCTCTGTAAGGAGGGGAGGGAAGCACCCACCTGCCTGGACCATCCTAGGACCCTTCCCGGCACCTTCTTGGAAAGCATCCGATGCACTGTGCTGAGTGCTTTCCGTGTGTCTGGAATAGAACCATGGAGCGGTTTGGGTTGGAAGGGACCTTAAAGCTCATCCAGTCCTAACCCCTGCCACGGGCACGGACACCTTCCACTAGAGCAGGTTGTCCAGAGCCGGGCATCCTGGCCATCCCATGGGGTTAGGAGGGATGACTGGCCGAGGCTGGTGCCTTGCCATTGCGGTCTGTGCTGGTGCTCCACTGGCACGCGTGCTGCGAAGGGGACCAGCTGATGAATGTATTTTTAAACTTGGAATCCACGAACCGCTTATTATTTCTGAATTAGGAATCCAAACATCTGCATAATCACGGTGCTGCTGCGCAGATGTACTCGGCGCGAGGGTCACTTTGCCTTTTTGTCGGGATCGTGTGTTATTCCGGAGCGCAGGCTCCCGCGGCGCTGCGCCTGGCGCCTCTGACACCCGTGTCATGTTTGCTCAGCGCCAGTCACAGCGGCTGCGATGCCCAGCGCAGCCCCGCAGGGTCGGTGCTCTTCCCTTCTCCCCCACGCTCCGTACGTCAGCGTCGCCAGATGCCTGGAGAATGGGGATGATGATTTTGGGAGCTGAATTAGCGCTGGTTATTCTGAGCAGGGCTGCGATGCATTAACCCCTCGGTGCCTGCGCTCCGGCCTGACGAGGGTAGTGTGAAGTTGTGGAACTTTTCTCATTGAGGACTGGCAATGCTGCCACTTGGTTCCATTGCTCGGTGGACCTTTGGGACAGGCGGAATTGTGTCATAGCAGCATTCTAAATCCTGTTCTGAAAGCGAAGGCTGGGTCTGGAGCTGGGGCAGGATCTGTGCCAGTGTGGTCCATCTGCAGTGGATGGGAGATGTTCCCTGGTGCACTATCTCAGTGTGTGCCTGTTGATCCCCTTCCTTGGGAGGGCTGAGACACACAAGGGGAGCACTGGTGGGGATAAAGCTCTGTGCTGGGAAGTCCTGTTCAATGATGAGCACTGATCTGAAAGCAGGGCAGTGTTAAAAATTCCATAGTAGTAATGGTGGGTTTGCTGCCCCGTTTGCTGTGGCTGGCTTGTCTTTCCCCAGCCCATAGGCCTGAACAGGCGCTGCTCTGGGTTCCAGTCAGAGCAGCCGGTGGAAGATGCTGCCAGCATGTGCAGTGCCCAGGCAGACAGTAAATGGTGTGGTGGGGGGGTTCTGCCCTGTTGCAGTGTTAATTCACATCTGTTTGTGTGCAGGGGTTTAGGTCATGCTGCTGGTGGTGGTTGCTTGGTTTCTCTGCAAGGTGAGGCAGAACAGGAGGGATCTTCAGGCCTTTAGCAAAGGGGAAGCAGCACTGGCATCGTGCTGAAATGATGTCGCGCCACAGCATCTGGTTTGGGCTCATAAATTAGCTCATGGTAAATATAAATACGGTAGGGGCAGGGCGTTCCAGAGCACTCTATTGATAGCTCTGCCCTCCACCCCCTTCTTTAAAAACCCCCTTCAGAAATAGTCAAATCTTTATTTGCAGCCCCTGTGAGGTTTATTTCATGTTTGTTTGGAGCAGCAGGGGCGGGTCGAGGGCAGGCTTTATTTATTTATTTATTTATTTTCTCCTTCGGAATTTATTAAAGCCAAAGGAAGGTCTCGGCTCCCTTCCCCCTTCCCCATGCCCTTAATAGCTCTCCTGCTATTTTAATCCTCCGGCTGGGAGCGAGGGCAGAGCAGTGACCGTGCAGGAGCCGAGCGGCCCCAGCGCCGCATCCCATGGCCGGGCCGCTGTCCCCCGGTGTCATGGGTAGCGGTGCCGGGGGGAGCATCACGTCCCCCCGCACGGATGTGCAGCTCCTGGCAGAGGGTGTACGAGGGGGTTTTGCAGGCAGCTCGCTGCCCGCTGACCTTGGCTTTAAACAGATCCCCGCTGCAAAGGAGACGTGGCACCGCCGCCTCGGTCTTGATAAAATAGATCAGGGGATGAATTGATTTTCATATCGATCCGCCCGGGTGAGGGAGGCCGGGGGGGGGCGGGTTTGGGGGAACTACTTAACCCGCTTGCACTGGGGATGCGAAGCCGCCGGTCCCAGTTTGGGTGCCCAGTGCTGTGCACCGTGCACTCGGTGATGGGGATGCACCGGCAGCAGCCACCCCTCCGCCAGGGCAGCACCGTTACAGCCCGGTATAAATAAAATCAGAAGGCTCCTATAAAACTCTGTTATTGCCATGGCACAAACTTAGAACCGCTCGAGGTTTCTGCTCCCCTGCGCTCGTGCACAGCAATGAATATTTTATAGGAAAGGAAATACTTAGCGTCTGAATCTTTTTATAGTGCTGCTGCTCCCGCAGACAGTAACCTGTCCCTCGCCCGCCGCAGCCTCTCACAGCCCTGCATTGACACGTGTGGGGCTGAGCCCCTGTGACTGCAACATCCAGCTCCGCATCCCTGGGGAGTACAGCGGGACAGGGGGCATGCAGCGGGATGAGGGTCTCGACCTGTTGCAGGGGTATTGGGAGGTGCAAGCAAGGTAGGTGCAGGATGCACTGCAGAATTCAGGAGGGCAGATGTCTCTCTGTGCCGTTTGCTTTCGAGTCAGTGCAGGACTCTCGATGTTGCACTAATGTGGATTTTTGTCTTGCTCGTAACTTCCTGGGACTCTGCTGCTTTGTTGTGATGCACCAGCCTCATGATTCCCCTGCTGTGCCTGAGCTTGAGCTGGCTGCCAAAATGTAGGCCAGGAGGGATGAAGCCAGTGCTGTGCACACCACCAAAGCCCCTTGGCGCTAGTGTCCAGAGGCCAGGCACGTTGCAGCAGCACACCCTGCTCGGGGCTTTGCCTCAGGGTTCCCTGCTCCAACAGGTACGGAGCACAGCCCGGCTGCGGTGGAGCCTTTCCTTGGCGAGGAGGGGATCTGTGCCTCTCCCCGGCAGCCGGCTGCCCTGCCAAGCGGCGCCCCAGCCCGGAGATGACAAAGTGCCCTTTAGTTAATTGCAGAACGGATCGCCTGGAGTTAAAAGTTCTGATTTATACGGCTATGGCTCTAACTGCTCAATAACATGGGCCCGTAATCTACTTTCATTTCAAACAGAAGGGTGATTTATGGGGCAGCATGCTGCTTTCGCTCAGAAATGAGGTGTTCAACATATGCTCTGTTGACATAAATTTGGAATTTATCGCTCCTGTCAAAACTGCCTGTTGGACAAAGGTGCGCATTAAGGCAATAAATGGCTAGGAATAGTTTTCTGTCAAATTTCCTAACTATTGTATTCACTCTGTTTGAGGGGGGAAATATACGCTTAAAAGTAATCAAACGGCCAAAAGCCATGCATCTTGTTTGGCATGGAGGGAGGAGAGGAGAGGGGGTCTCCTCCCAGCTCCCCAAAAGAGGCATCAGGGAGGGGTCAGGCAATGGGAGCCCCATAGGAATAGCAGAAGGTCTTTTGGATGGTGGATGTTGGTGGTGAGCTGCCTGCAGGGTCTTTGGGTACCAGTGCAGCCCCGGGATGCTCCGCCGAGCCCCCGCATCCCCTGGGAGCGGGCAGCGGCGTTTGCCACCGATCCCGGCCCTTCACACAAAGCACCCTGTGGGGAGAGCTCATAATTTTTACACGGCGCGGCCTCGCTGGGGTCGTTGTCCCTTTGAAGTGCTTCTTGCGGGGCATTTACAGGCCCTTTTAATTACCGGCAGCTTGCGAGGGGCCAGCCTCCCTCCCGGCTTTTGTTTCCCGGCGCTGGGTGGGGAGGGGGCATTGCCCCAGCACCACTTTGTGTCCTGCCTGGACAGCCCTTTGCCAAACCACTGCACCAGGGCTCGCTCGGGCCGGTTCCAGCCCCGGGATTCCTGTGTATCCTTGTCCCTCTGTGCTGGAGCATCCTCCAGGACTATCTGTGACCTGGAGGCATTGGCCATCTTCATGTCTCTGTGTACCTTGAGTATTGTGTTGAGTGGGAATTGCAGGGGGAAAGGTGCTTTCCCCGATGCTGCTGCTCTTCATCCCACTGGTGTCTTCTCAGCTGATGCACTCGCAGGGACCTTGCGGGAGAAGGGGAGTACATGGAGCAGCATTGGGTTGGAATAATAAAACATAGTTTATCTGTTCGCGCTCGACTTCGGGCAGCCTTGCGGAGCTGTGATGTATTTTAACACCCTCAACTGCCCCCGCGCCCCCCCTTTCTGGAGGCACAACTTTAGAAGCACATATTGATCTTTCCTCTCAGATCTTAACAGCCCAAGCAGCCGTAATACCTTGCTTACATCTGCCAGGTTTTTGTGCAGTTTTGCAACATCTCCTTAATCCGGCGAGCAGAAATAGAACATTTCAATCATATTTTGCTACCGGGAAACCAAGCAGATAAAGCACTTTAAGACCTTGTTGAAAGGGACCGTGCAAGATGGCGAGCGATAAGATCGTCCTGCAGGCAGGCGCTGAACGGAAAACTTCTGTCGCCACTGAAATTTGTTGATAGAGATATTGCAAATAAATTACTCTTGGAGCACCTGATGCCTTAAGACAGTGAGGAGCTGACACGGCTTAGGGAAAGGGATGGCACGTGCGGATTCTGGGCACCTTGCTCTTGTGTTTCCCCTTTCCGTGCCGGGAAAGGAGGTCTGCCCGCATGCCCTGGCTTGGGCTGTGCTGTTGTCCATCTCACCACGGACATGGAGGATGAATGGCTGCCCTGGGAAGGTGGTCTCGGGTTGGCCTGGGTTTTGAGTATCCGTGGTTGGAGCAAGGTTGCTTTGGTTGTTATTGCTGTAGGCTTGCGCGACGCAGAGAAAGGAGACTTGTGCTTTCGTTTCTGCCCTGTTTCTTGAGGCTCACTGTAGAAGACCTCCACACCTCCATGTTTCCCTTGGACTAATTAACCCGTTACACTTTAATTCACTGAGAGGTGGGCGCTGGCATGGCGATGCTGCCCCTTCCCAGCAAAGTGGTTTGAACCCGGCGCTAAGTGCAGGAGCGAGCTGAGCCCGAGCCGGGGGAGCGTGACAGGCACGTCCCCAGTTAAACATGCAAAGGGAGGAGGTGGTCGCTCCTTGAGCTGCCTTGCTGGCAGCCCCCGTCTGTCAGGAGGATGGTGGTTTATTTATTTTTGCAAGGCAGATAAATCCTTTGGATTGTAAACCTTCTTGGCCTGAATTCGTGCATGACTCTTAATCCTGCGCTATGACACAGTCAATTCAGGACAAGCCCGATTAATAATTACATTATACAGCAAAGTTGAGAGTTGAAAGCGACTCCTGCTCTTTTCCTCCCTGCTCCCTTTCTGCTCCTCTGCTGAACATCACTGGGTCTGCTCCCGTGGTCCAGCGGTTCCCACGCTGCTGCTCAGCATCCCTGGAAGGCGGGATGGCCGGGTGGGATGCAGGGCTGGCTGCTTTGCACAGGGGCATGCTTACAGCGGAATTGGAGCCTGTGCAGCACCCAACAGGGGAACGTTTGGGGCTCCAGGCTATCTGCAGCTGCAAGGGGTGATCCTGCTAGGGCTTGGAGCAGCAGCAGCTTCACACCAGTAAAGCTCACACTTGGAGGGGGGGAATAGAGCTCACACCGAGGTAAATCTCCCTCTGGGCCGGGTGGAAGGTCCTTGCACAGCCTGAGCCCTCCCGCTCAGCATCCAGCCTTGGACAAGAGCGTTTCTGTTTTGTCTTTGGCAACAAGGCAATAAAAATACGCTCGTCTCGCTGCAGGGCGATGATAAATGGTGGATGCGATCAGAGGTCGGCACGCAGCAATTTGCTGTGTTACTCCTCAAACACATACAAATACTTCTCTGTTTACAGCATTCGATTTTGAAACTCTGCACGTGTGCCTGGCGTGAGCCGCGAGCGGCCGCCAAGGTGTGGCTGCTCCAGCAGCCAGCGCTCCGGATGGAGGCATCTGGGACCAGGGGGGTTCTTGTCAACGCTGCCATGGAGCACAGGGCTGGGTTGCTTTGCTAAAGTGTCTGTTTATCACCACCACCGTGGTGAAGTAAAGCAATGAGCACCATTCCGGGTGTTGCATATCCCTCTGCACTCGTGGAGTGGTGGTTTAGAGGGGAGCGATGCTCGGGAGAAGGAATTGTTCAGGGAGAGAGACCACGCTTGGGTGGCAGTGATGGCTCGGGGAGTGAGATGGAGCTTGGTTGGTTGGTCAGTGCTGACTTGGGCAACCCCCCTGCCCAGGTCTCTGCGAGCGCTGCCCCGTTACAGGCTATTTCAGTTCACTGAGAGCTCCAGCATGCCATGGTGCTTTGGTACCCAAAGATGGAGCAGCAGCATCCTCACAGCAAAGAGAGGGAAGCAGCATGGGGTCTGGCTGCTGTGGCCAAGCCCAGCACCCCCTGCACACGATGGCAGGGAGATGCGGTGATGGGTACCCGGGTGCAGGGGGATGCTCAGCCCTTGGCGTGATGCGGGATGGATGATGCAGCCGGGAGGTTGCGCAAGGCTCCCGGGCGTAGCTCAGTCTGTACCTCGTGGTGCCAGGAAATGGTGAGTGGCATGTTTCCTGTTTGTGAGCTGGTGGTTAAGGTTTCTGCTTGTGAGTTGTGTCATGCTGAATTTGGATGGAAACTGGGATTCGGTTACAAATGCATACAAACAACCTCTTAAAATCTTTTTTTATTCATATTTCTTTGGAGTACAGTACCTTTTTCAGAAGCACTCGGTGCATGGAGGTGGGGGGAGTTTGCCAACACATCCTTTGCATTAACTCCTGATTTCAGATTCATCAGGTTTATTTAAAGGCTGCAACTATGGTTATGATGACAATCACTAAACAGGAGAAGGCAACCTTGCAAAGGGGAGTCACACAGGACCTCCCATCCCTGCCTCTCCTACAGGTATCCTCAAACCAGGACCAGTGCAGGGCAGGAGGGGGGGTTGTGTGAAGTATCAGTGTTGTTTTGGATGAGCTTTCCCCACACAGAGGAGGCCTAACCCCTCTCTCTTGTCCCCCAGGAAGCTGCACAGCGGGATGAAGACGTACGGATGTGAGCTGTGCGGAAAGCGGTTCCTCGACAGCTTGCGGCTGCGAATGCACTTACTGGCTCACTCAGGTGGGTCGGGATGGGGACGCATGGGTGGGATGGAGGCTGGAGGGCAGGATGCTCTCTGTGCCGAGGTGCAGCGCCTGCCGGGCTCACGCATCCCATGAGCAGGAGAAGCATGTGGTGCCGGCTGTGCCCTTCCCAGAGCAGCGCGTTGCAGCTTTGGCCTCCAGTGCCTGGTAATTTGATGGATTTGATTTCTCTTTTTTTGGAATTTGCTTTCAATTCCTTAACTGGGGAAACATTTTCTGGGCTGAGCAGCTCGGAACAGCAAACTGTGCATGCACGCAGCTGTGTGTTGTGCTGGTCCAGCCCCGCTTGTTCCATGCGCGTCACCTCCGTGCTGGATCCCGTGTGCATCCCAGCGCCACGCTCCCTGCGGACAGGCGCCCACCGCACTGCCGTTAGCAGAACTGCTGCGGAATGAGGCGTTCTCTGCCTAATGAATCTGACCAGCAGGTTCACATGCTGCAGGCCCCTTAATTAAATAGATAGGGAAGGGCTGGAGCACTGTGCTGGTGGGAAGACTTGTGCTCAGCACGTCAATGGAAGCCGATGTTTGGGCACGTGGGGCCTTGTACAGCGGGGGGTTAAGGTGAAGAAGTGCAGGTGGCCACAGGACCCTCTGCTCAAACGTAGGTGGGAGCCCTTGTCCCACTCCTTTGAGGGCAAATCATTGGGGTGCAGGTCCTGAAGCCAAAGCTGTGCTTGCAGGTGGCTTTGCAAGGAAGCTGGATTGTATTTTACATTTTTAATAGGTTTTTGCCTGTTTTTTCCCCTAATTTGATATCCCCTTTTTTCCCCACTGCCCTTTTTCTGCACCGAGGGGCACAGGGCAGAGATATACCTCACCCACACCGAAGGGAGCAGCACGGAGCTGCCTCCCCTCCCCATGTCCCTTCTGGCTAGGGATTGCCTTCTGCTTTTCATGGCACTGGAGCTGGCCCCTGACCCCACATCCACCCCAACACTTTATGGGGTGGACACCGGCTCCTTGAGGGGCCTGCAGGCAGCACGAGGCTACTGGGGCTGGTTCCTAGGATGCTGGTCCCTGAGGTGCTGGGTCCACCCCCAGACTGGGGTGCAGGATGCTGGTTCCCCATTGCTGGTCCCCAAGATGCTGGTTCCCCCCTGTGCTGGGGTGCAGGATGCTGGTTCCCCATGGCAGGTCCCCCCCACTGCCGGTCCCCCCGTTGCTGGCGCGCGGCTCGTGTTTGTTCTGGTGGCGCTGGCCGTTGGCCGGGCTGGCGGGTGGCCAGCTCTGTGGGTACAGTACGTACAGTGCGCGCGGAGCCAAGCGCCGGGCCCTCGTTGTTATGATTTGTGCCGGTGCGGCGGGGGGGGCAGGGAGGCAGCCGCGGCGGATTCCGGCGCTGTTATTTATTAAAGCAGGAGACCTTTGCACCTCTCCCCTCGCCCCCCCCCCTCCGCCAGCCCGGCATCAAGCGGGGCCGTGCCGGAGCGGCCGAACGAGGGCTTGCTTTCGGCGCAGCAGCGTTCCGAGGGTGCCCATGGACGGCGGCTTTAACTGGGAGGTCACCCCATGGTGATGGCTTGTGCCCCCCCGCCCCCCCTTCAGCAACCCTCTGTGCCAAGGGCAGCCAATGCTGTGTTTAGGAGAGGTTGGCAAGCGTTTATGGAGAAACATGATGGTAAAGGAGCGTTTAAACTGGGGACCAGACCATGGGGCTGGTGGCAGCACGGGGGGTGCTCCGCGGTGTTACCACTGTGGCCTTGCGGGTGTGAGGTAAATACTCAGCCGAATGTTTACACTGCAGGAGGAAGCGTAAACAGAAAGCCTTTAATGCCGGTAAAGCCTTTGCCTGCTGCAGCCCTGTGCTCCCGGGCTGGTAAAGGCAGTGTTGAGGTGCCCCTCTCCCTGGAAGATGAAGTGAAGGTGGAGAACCCCGCTCCGTGGTGCTGTGGTTGAGATGTGCCTTAGATTTGACCCAGGGAGGCTGGTCTCGGT
>JAVHNF010068094.1:62555-73671 GCA_034783455.1 Micropsitta finschii | reverse complement strand
AAACTTATCCACCAGACATGAGATTAGTGTTTTAATAAGGATCTGGGAAAACTGGGTTAAGCTCAGCTCTCCATGTAGCTTTTGTTCAGTCTGGAGAAGGCTCCAGGGAGACCTTACAGCAGCTCCAGTGCCTAAAGGGGATACAGAAAACCTGGAGAGGGCCTTTGGACAAGGGTCTGTAGGACAGGCCAAGGGGAATGGTTTGGAAGGGGCTTGGAGCAAGCTGCTCCAGTGCAAGGTGGCCCTGCCCATGGCAGGGGTTGGAACTGGAGGAGGTCTAAGGTTCCTTCCAACCCAAACCAGTCTGTGATACTCTCAGTACAGCATCAGGCGCAATTCCCACCTCCAGTGCTGCGAGACAACAAACCCTCTTCTGTCAGTGTCCCTTCATCAGCTCCAAACCCCATTCCTGGAGCTCTGCCCTGGCCTCTTTGGGAGATTTCATGACTACACCCTGCAGTGTGGTCCCAGAGCCAGTGTCCATTAACATCATCAAGCGGCGCACAGGGACAGTCCAGCACAGCGCTGCCTTGCCCAGAAGTCCCCAAACCTCCACTGTTCCTGCTGCAACAGCACCACCTTGCTGGCTCATGGATTTGAGCCCTCTCCAGTCAATCCCTGGTGCCTCCTCCAGCTCTCAGGATTAAACAGCAGCTGGATATGATCACCAGCACTTAAAACTCACTTCAGATGAGACCAGGTGGGAGAAGAGCATTTCCCAGCCTGTGGTGACCATGTTTCACACACAGAATTCATCTGGAAAATGCTGATTTTGTTTGCAGGTCAACACAGCAAGTGTCACCCCGTTTAGTGGGGGGTATTTAAAGCCCAGAGCATGGGCTGGAAGCCAGCTCAGAGCCAGAGTCACAGCTGCACAGTGGAGCAGGGGCAGTACTAACGTCACCTGCGGTGGGACACGTTAAGCACAGCCTTGGTGCACAAGTGGGAACCAAGCACTTAATGTCTGAGCTTAGGCTTGACACAAAATTGGAGAGAACTTTGGGAAGAACGCAGCTATTTGCACGTTATGACACAACCTTACCCTAAAAATACTAATTTTAATACAATTTATTCTCTTTTTAGCTGTATTTCCTCCAAACTGACCACTTCCAAAGTACTTGTGTGAATTATAGAGTCATAGAATAGGGATGGAAAGGACCTTAAGATCATCCAGTTCCAACCCCCTGCCATGGGCAGGGACATCTCACACTAAACCATTCCACCCAAGATGTTCCGGTGTTTCTCATAGCCAGTGCTTGGCTGCATCAGATCACTGGATCTTACTGCTGGTGCAGGCAGTAGCCATGCATGTACAAACAAAAAAGATGCATTAAGGCTCTGCCACACACTTCCCAAGATGGAGTAAATCCTACTAGATAAATTTGCTGCTTCCCCAGTTCAACACAGCATCTCATGCACCTTCTTGTCGTGCTGGCTGGCATTCTCCTTACCATCTTTCCCTGGTTTGTTCCTCCTGTTCCAGTCTGTCACCTGCCTTAGTGAGTCAAAGAAGTAGTCTGCTTCATTCTGACTGATCACCTGGAAGAGGCCAAGCAATGAAGGGGAGAAAGGAGGGATTAGCAGGTCGTACGTGGTACTTACTGCCTGTGCCAACATACCGAAACATCAAGCTGAGGGGTTTTTATTCCCTGTCTACAGTGAAAGAACATAATTATGGCAGGAAAGATAGGCAAGGGGAAAGAAAGATACAGGATAACAATGTCTTAAATTATTTACATTTCAAACAGGGATTTTATTGCAACTTTTGTTGCTTTTTAATTTCAAACCTGCCTATTGAAGTCAAGCTGAAGATGCCTACCTTATTCTTAGCCATCTCTTTTTTGTAAAGATTGGTACATACTGGGTTCCTCTTTTCAGGAACATAGCATATGAGAAACTCCTTTTGCTTAGACACAACTTTTTCTTTGATCACACTTCCAGGGAAGGGACCTCTTTGGCATGGCAGCCAACCCAAGCTTCAGCTTTGGCACCTCAAGCTTCTGAGAAACCAGAGAGCAATTGTCTGGTCTGTCTTCTGTGGTTTTAGTACTACCTTTGTACTGATTGGATAATAGAAACTCTGCATCTTCATCCAGCCCCTTTGAGAAACCCCAAGTAATTGTCAGGTGCTAGAAGTTTGAGTTCAGATTGTATTCTCTTAGTAAGACAGAAGCAGTAATGTCCCGCTCTGTTGCTTGGCTTCATATGTGATTGCTTAGGTGATCTGGTAAGTAAGAGAGGAGGGGGCAGTCTGGCTACCCAAGAGTAGTCACGAAGTGTTACCTTGTCTGCAATCTTCACAAAGAGGCTGAACCCTTCCCAGGAGCTCAGCTGCAATCTGGAGGCGATGTTCTGACACAGAGTGCGGATTTTGGTGTTTGTTCCCACATTGAATGTCTATGAGATAACAAGACTCTCGTCACACAGAGAAGAGGAAGAAACAGGAACATGGAATGCCTTGAAACATGCTCCTGCATGAACACGTCATGGCTGGGAAAACAAGTAAGTTCTCACCTCTTCTGTTTCATTGGGGAAGCAGATCTTGTGTGAGATCTTAGTATTATTTTGTAAGATGGCCTCAACCTCCACAGGATGCGGTGCCCACTTCCTGGAGCCACTCCTGGAAAATGCCACCATCACCACAACAAAGATCAGTGTTGGGTGTTTAATCTTTGGGGAGCTGAACAACAGTATCCCATCCAAACAGCAGACTCCATCCGGAATGTTAGTATTATGGGATTAGGCAGCCTACAATGGACCTTCACCCCATTGCAAACGTCACTGTATTAACAGTGAGAAAATGAGGGTCCTGTTAGCATGTATGTTAAAAGTCTGTTCTACTCTGCAAGGAGGCTGCATTAATAGGTTGCACCTTCCTAGCCAGTACCATTACCCCTTCTATGTATTCAGCAGCACTTTTCATTACTGTTATTGAAATATGAGGATAGTGGCCACAAGGAGGAATACACTTTATTTAATCCTGCAGGAAGGTGCATTCAGGTACAAAACGAGTTACAGCTCAGGAGACAAGTCCCATGAAAGTGCTGCTAGAAACATTACATCTTGTATAAGATCTGGCATCCAATCACTGACTCAAGGAGTTTAAGATGTACAATCCCAGTTCTTTGAAATTGCATCTCAGAGCAAAGCAAAGGAACTGGCTCTGAAGTCTGAGTCATGCCTTGATACCATTAAAATGAGAACAAATCCAGCACATTACCTTCTGGGGCTGGTATTTTCCTGCCCTCAGTGGCACAGAGCAGGCTGTTTGGAGGTTTTGTACACTGCAGCTAATGGGCCAAGCCCCTCCCTCACACTGGGGCAGTCTCTCCAGAAGAGAGCTTAGTCTGGCATCCAGCTTGAGTTGAAAACCAGGTTTTTTAACATTAACTGAAATAGCAGTTCCATTTGGAGAAGGAAGGCCTGACTGTAATCAAATTGAACAGTGCATGCTTTGGTTCTGTGCAGGCACTGTAACGAGTGTGGACCTACCCTACTCAGCCATCTATTCCTGGACTTGCAGAAGAGAGAAGCCATAGGAGACCAAGGAAGTGCAGCAGCTTGGCTGCAGCCTCAGCTAGGAACTCATTGCCAAGGCAAGTTCTGCTTAACACTCAGCAGGGTGCTCACTGGTTCCCTGGCCAGGAGTCTGGGGATGAAGCTGTAAAACTGTTTATGGAGGAAAAGGTGTACTCCAGGGCTCACTTGGCTTCTGCTCTGCATATTGTAGGTCAGGCCTTTTTGCTGCCTGCTCTCCCTTTTCCAAAGAGAGCAGTATACTTACAGGGAGAATTTGGACTAGATGATTCTTGCAGGTCACTTCCAACTGCAATATTCTATTCAGAGCAGGTTTAATCATAGGACAACAAAATTTGTCTTTGTTCCTCTTTCTATCCCCCGTACTCCAGATCTGGGGCAGTTTAGTAGATAGAATTCTCCTCCCAAATAGCCCATTCTGCTTTTTCTTCTGTGTTTCCCCACTCTAAAGAAGCTCTGTACAGCTCAACAGGGTTTACAGCATGAATAGCACATGATATAGGGAGGCAGGAAATTTTCAGTCTTCTCCATAGAAAAAAAAACAATGAATAGCATTCTTTGCCATGCATTTTTCAGGCACTTCAAAAGTGATTTCAATGTGCAGTGACATTTTCCCAGCAGTGCCAAAACCCATCCACTGAAAGGGAGGCAGCCACTGTGTTAACATTCCTCTCGAGCCTGACACACAGGGCTCACAGACCAAAAGCAGGGCCCAGCCTAAGAGAAAGGGGAGGATGGAGGAGCAGGAGGGAGAAATCATTGGGCAGCTTCTTTACTGAAGAGGTCTGTGGCAGGAACATGGTAACTCACAGCAGCATCAAAAGGAGGAAGGCTGGGGTTAAGCTTGTTCTCAGAGTGTCTAGCTGGGTAATTCCAGTGCCTGTAGGAATCTAGGAAAACTTTCCCCCTACAGTTTAGCTGAAGCTTCCTGAAATCCTGGTAGCCCTTCCTCTCTCTCTGGTTGTGTCATGTTCATTGTACCAACATACCCAGCTCTGGGAGTCAAGTGATGATGTGTGATACTGAACTTGTTATAATGTTGGTAACTGTGACACAGACCCCTCTTACTAGTTCAAAGTTTGTAAGATAATGCATAGATGCATTTAAGTTGCCCTGTGGATCTGGACTCCAACTGTGGCGTGCTAGCCCCTTGCTCATTTCTAGCGAGCCTGGTGTTAATCCCTTTCCTCTTCAAACCTAGTTTAAAGCCCTCTATCTGAGCCCTTCTAGCTCCTGGGCTAGAATCCTTCTCCCCCTTTGGGGCAGGCATACCCCATCTGCCACCAGCAGGCCTGGTGCTGTGTAGACTGATCCATGGTCAAAAAGCCCCAGATTCTGATACTGACATCAGCCACGGAGCCAGGAACTCATTAGTGAGATTTTCTGATGTAACCATTGTCATTGATTGTGGCTGGCAGGAGGGATGAGAACACTACTTGGGCTTCTGAACCATGCACCAGTCACTCCAAGGCCCTGAAGTACTTCTTGAGTCTCTTCGGGCTTCTTGAAGGGATTTCCTCATTGCCCACATGGAAGACTAATAAAGGATAGTAGTGGCAGGGCTGTACCAGGTCAGTTTTCTGGTGAAGTCCCTCACCCTGGCCCCAGGGAGGCAGCAGACTTCCCTGTGAGTCTGGTCAGGTCGACATATGAGACCCCCTGTTCCCCTTCGGGTGGAGAATGCCAGATCCTTTACCTCATCACTGTCTGAATCCTCCGACTGCACTCCAGGGCCAGTGTTTCCTTCTGACGTGTCTCCATGAACTTCTGGGCATGTTTCAGCAGTGACTTGCTGGGTGGGAACAGGCCAGTGCAAAGCCAAAGGAGCTGCCAGCCCTTGGTCACGCTGTACCTGTGAACACAAAGCAAATGGTTCTGCTCTAGCCACATATAATTCTTTGTTTGACCACACACCAGCTACAGGGAAGAGAAACAAGCCCTCTCCCACAATGGTATGTACTGCTGTTCAGCAGGGAGCTGCTAATCAACAGCGCCTTCTCATGGGATCTGGCAGTGATTTTCTGTGCAACAACCAGAGTCCATATGTGAAGACAATGCTAAACCCTGGTTGATAAATATTCATGACAGTTGCAAATCTCATGAATAAACATAAGCTCCAGTTTAACACTCATCTTGGCAGCAGTGGCCCCAGTGCCAACCTCTTGGAAAGCCACTGTCAATATGCTGTTCAAGTTCACATGCATTTGGATTGTGCCTTATCAGCTGTTCATATTCACCTGCCCTCAGTGCTAGACAGCTTTGCCCTTTACTTGCATCTTTACTTTCCCTCAAGCATGCTCATGCTCTGAAAAATAAACACGTAGATGGTATTGTGTATTGAGGTAGGTACATTTCTTAAACACAACAGATGAAGTCTGTACAACTTTCAAGCAGAAAGCCAGTTCTTTCAGCCTCTGGACTTGTGAAATCTGACAGTCAGAGTTTTTCTGGCATCTCACCCTCAGCAGTAAGAAAGGCTCTGCAGCCAGGAAGCAGTCAGTCATTCTACCTTCAAAGCCAGGAGCAGAACATACTTCAGCTGTGTCCCAGGAATTGCTCTGAAATGTTTAATGGTGTGAAGTGGTTGTGGCTGGGAAAGTCAGCAGGTCTGCCTCTGGTTGGGCACCAGGCTCTGCTGAATGAGGAGGTCCTAGCTTCCTTATTCCCATTTATTTCTCTGACTTTGCAGATGAAAACACACTATTTTAATCCCATTCATAGATCTGTGGTGTTTGTGTCTGTCTGAGAGCAGGACATGGTCCACAGTGCAGTAGCCTGGGAAGGATGAAAGATTTGTTCCTCTGGCTGTTCTAATGAAAATATATGGAAATAGCTGCCTTTCAAGCAGTGTGTTTTCCACATCAGTGACCCCCCTCAAAACTTTGGCTAAACTGGTAGTGCATCAGGCATGGCACTGGCACCATGGTTACAGACTGTGCATTGAATAGCCTGGAAGATTTAGTGCACAGAAGGAAATTTACTATTTATTAGTTAGGCACATATGTAATGTTCCACTAAATTTAATATTTGTGGAACAGTAAGAAAGAAAACCAAATGGAAGTTCCCTCTCTAAGTTTTGCAGTGACACAGTGCAGCTAGAAACAAGCCATTTTGTTAATAATTAGTCCTATTTTAAACCTCCTTTTGCAGTTCAGTTCCCTCAAAGTAGGTCAAATTATCATTTTATAAGTGAGGAAAGAAAACACCAGGCTGTTACAGGGACTTACACATAGGCAGGGCCCATGTAACCAATCTGTTCTGCAAGGCAGTTGTATAAGGTAATTAACATGACTACTCCAAAGTGTTTACTGGTGATAAAAGACCTAGTGTGAACTCTGGGCTTATAGGAGGGAAATACTGTCATTGGGAAAATTGAAAACCAATGGGGGGCTGGCAGAGCAGTCACTGAAAGCATGCAAGAACTCTATGCAGTCCATTATTTACTCCATGGACTGCCTTGGGAGTAAGAAGGCTTTGGTAACACCTTGCTTGCCTCACGTCATACTGCACAGAGGTGAGCACTGAATGCTGATGGGAGCAAGGGAGAAGAACAACAGTCACGCTCTGTGGCCTGTCTGTAGTCCAAAGTGCTGTGAAAAGGTAAGCCCTATAGCACTGCCCAGGAAAAGGAAGAAGGGAAAGTGTTCCTCCAGCGTTTGGCCAGCCTTCCCCTCTGCCTTCACCCCACTGCCATGAGGAGCTGAGGCTCCTCATCACCACCTGCATTTGAGCCTGGCTCTGCAGAAGCAGGGTGCTTGTACTCAGGTGAGTACCTGTTTCTGTTCTCAGTCAGTTGCTTCATAATCTGACAGTAAATTTCATCCCTCAGGATCTCTTCCTGGATAGCTGCTACAAATATCTGGTCAGTAACTTCCACAGAGGAGTGCAGCTGTTTTGAGGGATAGTCTCCCATGAATTTCATGATGGGTGAATGTGCTGTTAAGGAAAAAAACAGGCCAGTTTTGGAAGGTAAATGGGAGGTCTCACCTGGATCCTAACATATTTATGACTCTTTTGATATCTAAGTGGCAAATACTGGGAGGAGGGTCTGGAACATATTCCCTGCCTGTCTACTACCCTCTTTCCCTGTGCAGCAGTCACTGCTTGGCTGTGATTTGTACTGTAATAGCTGCTTGCTCTGGGCATATTAGCTACTGCTCTGGGCAGTAGACCTCACTCATTCCTAAAACCACATTCTCAGTTAGGTGAGCCAGCAGGAGTTGAGGAGCACTGGGAGGGAATAGGAACTTTTCCTCTGTAGGTAAGGGAAACAGAGTTGATACCCCCCACCTTGATGTACGTGTCTCCCCTGTAATGTGGATGCAGTATTATTTCAATGGAGGTGAGTTTAGTGGATGCAGCTAGCTCCTCCTTCCCCTGAGTGTTCTCAGGTCTCAAAGAGAAGAGTGAAAGGATATCGATGAAGACCTGACAAGCCAAATCACGAAGATCAGGGTCTGTGCATGCTCTCTTCAGCAAGGGCTGTTTCAAGGGCTCCTTAGAATGTGCCCACAGTTGACTGCGCCCACGGGACTTTTGGAGAACAGCTTTGCTGATGGATTCCTTCTCAGGAGTCCTGAATGAAGACAAAGACAAGTGCAGGCAACACAAAATTACTGGATCGATATTGGTGTGAATACAGGAGGTCACTGTCACATAGACTTCTCTAGTCATGTTCTTTCTCAAAACAGTGATCTCTTATCTCCCTTCATTATTCATATCAACAAGGAGATGTAGTTTCTTGTAGATCCAGAAGGGAGAAGGATTGAAAACAGAACATAAGTTTTAGAAGACTAATTTTTCCCTTGCTGTCCAATGCCTGTAATGTTGTGTATCCTCACTAGCTGGTAAATGCTGAAGAAGGGGTGAGAAGTAAGAATAGCACCTGCTGGAAAGAAGCAAGTCCAGCTGGGGTTGTTCTATCCTTACCTTTGCATTTCTGCAGATAAAAGATACAAGTAGAACATGTGGCAGAAACTCTACACATCCAAAGTCACACTTCATTATGGGAAACAATTGGCATCTCCATCAGAAAAGGGAGAAGCTATTACATCCTAGGCTTGAAGTGTCACTGAAGATCAATAAGAACTTTCTTAGGGTGCACACTACACAGAGAGTTTCACCTGAAGTGTTCATAGGAGAACTCCTCTAGCGTGTAAGGCTTCACTTTGAGATCTTCTTCATCAGGTTCATCCATGTGGGAGTTCTGTGAAGCTGTCCTCCTTTGGTCTGGAGACATCATCAGCAAACTCTGGAATGATACAGCCACGTAGAGATGTCACATGGACACAGGTCTCTGCACAGATTGTCAGGTGTTACTCAGCATATATGCACTAAATTGGGTACTCTGTGCCAGAGGAGACTTTCTGTACCCTAAGCAGCATCTTCAGAGACTCAAGAAGGACTTGGTTTAAATAGTTAAAGAAGTAATTTCCATAGACCAAACAGTAGTGGATGTGTATATGACTATCCAAAGCACAACACTTGTTAAAAAAACACCTGCCTATTACTAGTGTGTTTTCCCCCACATTTTCAGCTTTTTACTTGTTAGTACTGTATCCAATATAGTGAATCTCCAAAACTGAAGGCAAAATTGTTATCAGACTGATTGATGGGTAACCTTGACTCCTTCAAAAAGCATATCCTTTTAAAGTAACTAGCTGCACTTAGAGCTTCCCTTGAGATGCATCAGCACCAAGCAAGCCTGGTGTGAATGGAGGAAAATTCAACTGCACACCCATTTCCAGGAACTGCCTCAGATTCCAGGCACTGAAATCCCTAATGGTGAACAGACTGGTTTTTTGAGTTATTGCTTTTGGGCAAGTGCAGTCTTCGCTGTAGAGTTTTGGCTACATTTAGTTTTGTTTTCAGATAGGGCAGAATGAAATGCTTTGCTTCAATGAGAGGTACAGAACTTGTCTGACTTTGGAGGAACAACTGACTTCCAGTTATAAATTTAATCATATTTAACACTGTTATAATTTATCTTCCAGTCTCTTCAAAGAGAGTGCTCAGCTTGTCTTACCAGGACTTGACTAGAGGGTTTTGTCAGAGAAGGAATGATGTAGATATCTTCCAAAAATACATTCCCTGTTTTGCCTGTCCTTTCATTCTGGGCACAGATCCAGCCAGAGTTTGCATCCAGCCGTTTGTCTTCGGTGAAGATTAGCAAGTCTCCCTTCTTGAAGGACAGGATGGCAGGGTCTTCTGGGGAAACGGAATAAGGGAGTACTGTTCAGGCTTGACAGTCAAAGAAAATGCACAGGGATTGCAACGTGAAAGACAAGGGAATTGTATTTTGAAGGCCTGACTTCAATTAGTAATAGTAAGTGATTTGTGTAAATACAGCTAATTATCTAGTAAGACTTCAGAGAAACCACATTTCCTCTGACAGCCCGATTTTGATGCACTGAGGGCAGCCGCAAAACTCTATTTGATTCAAATGAATGCTGACCCTGTGTGTAGAACTGGTAGCAAAGCATATAAAGAAATGCAGTAGATGTAAGTAGGGAAAGTTAATGTGTACATTTTAATCCCCTTTAGTCTGTTCCAGCCAACTGTATTCCACAGAAAATTCCAGGTTACCACCTTTCTGAAATTCTTCCAGAAACTATTTCCAGGGAGCCTAGATCCAGTTCCTACTATAAGCAGGCTGAGTTGTTGGACTCTGTGCTATCTAAATAAAATACACAAAGAAGTAGAAGGAGGAAGGAAAGGTAATTTGTTTGCAAAGGTATTGCTGTGCTGATCACTGAGCATCCCTCCTGGAGCAAAGGGACTCTTGCTGAAGTTCTCCTTCTTCTCTTTAGGCTTTTCCAAATCAGTGCTGCGTGTTCTCCCAAGATTTCTTCCCTACCCTGTAGAAAAGTTGTAAGACTTACCCTGGGATTTTTTCTCCTGCATTGCCACAGCAAATCGTGATCTCTTCTTCAGTCCTTCCAGGAACATGACCACCAGTTCAGCAATGACAACGCTGTTCACGGATGTCAGGACAAACTCCTCGGCACGAAGTGTAATGAGAGTACAACTCTGTCCAAATGTCTTCACTGCCCTGTGTAGTATTGAACAGTTTGTTACCAGGGCATCTGAAAGAGTTACAGACACACCTGCAATTACAGCCAGGGCACCTACACCTCCTTGCAGATAACTCCCTCCCAGTGAGTACTGGTAGTTCTTTATTTGCCTTCTCATGAGTTGGTAGGTGTGAAGGACCGAAGTGGTTCAGGTTCACACTGGACTCCATCATGTTTGTACAAAAGTGCTTCATTACAGAATAAGTAATTGGGCAACAGATTAAATCTGTGGCATTCCTTACAGTGGTATTTTTTGTGTATGTAAGATCCTAATCACTAATCAAGGATTCGTGCCCTGAGCAAACCAATGGTTACCCTCTTTCCCTCAGTTATCCTGTTCAGATCCATCACAGAATCTGAGAAGTATATAAACTCCCAACATGCGTAACAGATGATGGCTTGACTATGTTAGTTACTTGGGCCATTCTTGTCTTGATGCATGCCTGTGCTTCCTTATGCCTTTCTGACTGAGCAGGATCATCATCCCTTCCGACAGCGGGAAAGAT
>JAVHNF010068094.1:0-17667 GCA_034783455.1 Micropsitta finschii | reverse complement strand
TGTGGGAGGAATGACAGTCAAAGGTAGTAAAACCTTTGAGACAGCCTAATCAGTTAAGTCTATTTAATTACTATTTCGTCTCTAATTTAGAACTTGGATGTAAAGAACTGAAGTTTTAAACTTTCAAACTTTTTTTTCAGGTTCTTAACTTTAAAGAAAAGGGGAATCCTGAGGAATTACTTATGTAGGTCTCAGGTATGTGGGTTTTTCTTTTCCACAGTTCTTTTCTGGCTTTCCTTCCCCCGGTCCCACTTTATCTATAGATGTTTTTCTTGATGTCCTTACCAGTTCTGCTTTAGACAAATAGAATTAGATAACACGTAGGTTTAGTACAGTAATGAATATGAAATCATGTTTACAGTGTTTCTACAAGTCAGGCTTATATGGAAATCTTTAATGACTTAGATCCTTATGCTTTCACCAAGTCGTTGCTGTCTTCGTGAATTAAGTTATGGTTTGACTCTGACTCTTAAGAAACCTACATTTATGAAAACAAGATAAAACTTGCTGGTCTGCCTGTGATGGTTATGTATGCCTTAGTTTAACAGTTATCATTCATGAGGTTGTAGTGGATGGGTCAATTTTGTTCAGCTTCGTAGTGTCAAAGTAGTACCTCTTAAAAGTGGCTGCATGTTGATCATATGAGCTACTTGCTAACTGAAATTTTTGTGTAGAAGAATAACACTGTAAATTTGATTTTTATGTTCTTGACTTTATACTGTACTAAAGCCTCATGTTATAGAATTCTTTCAGTTAAAAAAATAAAAGGACATCTCAATTAAAATGTTTATAGATAAAGAGGAGGAAGAAAAGAAAGCAAAGGAATTAGAGAAAAATGCAGTAGCAATTACCTGAGACCTACTTATTTTGGGGGATGTCTGATCTTTTATTTCAGTTAAGTATTTGGAAAACTAAACTCCAAAATGACATCCTTGAGTTCTTTGAGAGCATCTTTTTAGAGACGAACTAGTAAAAAAATAATGGGTGTGAGACTATCCTGCAGAATTTAAGTCCTCTTACTGTGAAGTTGCACGTACTTTTTACATCAAAGAAATTCCAAAACATTCAGAGGTTCATTAATCGTATTCAGAAGACCTTTGGCTGAGGACAGGACCTGTCTGTTCTGTGTAGGCTCTGAGCAAGTCAGCTCTGCTTTAGAAGGTGCTCAGTTATGTTAATGTGCTGAGTCTGAGGTAGTGTGTGTCACCTTTCTGCAGGGTGCACTGACTTGACCAATATAACTGTGCTTTTTGGGTTAGCTGTAGTTGAGCTTACCATACTTGGGACTAGACTACATGGCGCTGTCTGCCAAGTCTGTGTAGGGGCACCTGTATCATCCAAGTGGTTCTTCTATAGGTGATTGTATTGAAGCAGAGTTCAGCTGCTGCAACCACTGGGATTTTGTGGTGCAGAGCAGTGTGTAATCACAGTGTGAGCTATTAGGATGCCTGCCTGCTCTCTGTCCTCAACCATCTTCATTCTCAGGAGTGGTTGTCAGTTTGCAGTAACATATTAGAGATTCAGTGTGTTGTAAACTGCTTCAGTAATAATGTTGTATTATTGTAATGCCTTCTTTATGAAGCATTTTACATTGGAATTTCATAATTTAGTAATACATTTTGCATAGGAGGATATATAACCTGCAGTCACTCTTCTGACCTTAGGAGCATTTAAGAATCGTTACGAGTTCCAGTTATTGTTTTAGTTTTGTTTACCTGTTCATTGAAGACTTTCTGGACTGGCAGTCTGGAAAGTGATCAGCCTTATAGTTTAAACAAGAGTATTTGTATTGTTTTCCTTGGTTACATTTAGTTAAATCCCTTAGTACTACTGGCATAATTATCAGCATTAGCCATCTGAAATCAAGACATGACAGACCAACCCACCAAAAATTATATGGTAGGAGAATAAGGATTAAAGAATTCATGTTATTATAAATATAACTTTCAGTGTAGACTTTGGCATTTCAGTACCCTTCTTAATGACCTGAACTGTAAAACTGCTGTCAAATCTGTTGCCTGTTCTCTTCGCAACTCCAGTTTTCTTTAAATAATACAGTCGGAAAAAATACAGCACGTACACACATGGTTAGTTTATGTGAGAGGTACTGGGCAGCAGAGGGCCACTGAATTAATATTTTGGTAAGGAAAAAGTAAATCTCGTAACAAGCTGAGAGCAGCTCTGTATGTGTGTGTGTGGTCATCCTCAGTTCTGTCATTCTTTAGTCTTCAATTCTTTCCAATTTCACATTCAGGTTTTAACTGAACCATGTTTCCTTTCTGTAAGTAGAATGAGAAATACTGGATAGTAGCACCAGCATGATTTAAAATACTAGCATTGCTTTAGAGACAGGGGCAAGCAGTAGAGAGAACTTGCTCAGATTGTCACAGTAGCTGTTTTGTAGCCAGCGTTAAGTAAAATGGAAATAGTGAAGTTGTATTTGAAGTGCATGTTTTCAAATTCTGTAGTCCGGACTTTTTCCATTGTGCAATAACTTTGTGTTAGTGATTTTGCACTAATTTAGAAGTTATTACTTTATTGAGTGCCAGCCAAGGGGATAAATGTCCAAGGTCCAAAATGTTAAAAAGCTCTGTTATTTAACACTTAATATAATTCTGGAGGGAGTAGTTCCTAAAAGCAATTGAAATTTATTTTGTTTAAAATATCTTCTTAATCGTACCTTTTAAAGATCAATAGTATTGTTTGTTGTAGGACAGATACACCTGCATTATTTTGTATGGCTCTGACAATAGAAAATAGAAGTAGCCTGTCCATCTTTCCAAGTAAATTAAATTGCTGACAAAAAAAGACTCAGAAGCTCCAGGGCATACAGGTCTTTAAGTAGCTCCTAGGACAGTAAATACTCAGTTTGCAAATGGAACAAGTCTATAGCTGAGACAGAATCACCCCTGAGGAAAGTCTGGTCAAAGAGTGGAGTTGAGCATGTAGAAAGGAAGCTTCTTTTACAGTATTGTTCTTTTCAGTTGCAAATGGGATTATTGTGACAGTGACTGTGAGAAGTGTGCTGAGTTAATGAAAGAAGTGTTCAAGAGTCAGGTTCTGTTTTCTCAAGTAGATGCAATTGAGATCTTATTTTTTCTTCCCCAAGTAGAAATTAGATGTTGTAGGAAAAATAAGATGTTGTCAGTAATGATATTGACAGGTGGCTTGTGGAAGGTTTTTCCAGGAATGGAGCATTTGCTTAGTATTTTTTTTGTGTAATAAAAGACTTAAAGGATTGTGTTTAAATGCAGGAGTTTTAAGAAGACTGCTGTATTTGTGCATAGGTTATCTCAGGTGTCTGAACAGTTACAGGAGCTAGCAGCTTAATGGGGAGAAACATTGAATCTGTTCTTTCTGTCTTTGAAACAGTATTGAAACACAAAACTAGTTAACAGTTAACCTCTGGAAAGTCTGACTAAAACTGTTCCTCTTTTTTTGGTAGGCTTTTGGTCTTGACGCTTTCTTAAATAAGTTTCCTTGGCAAAGAAGGAAAGGGCTCAAGCTCTTTTGAGCTTCACTTGGAAAGCAGTACCTGTGCAGTTTCAATAAAATGTAATTTGTACAAAAAACATCCGTTTTGAGATCTTACAGTGATAAGTGGGACATCGTGTTTCTTGCCTTATTGCAGGGAATTTGGACTAAACAGCTTTGAAGGCCTGACTTTTTAAAATAAAAGCACTACGCATTTACCCTCGAGGAACTGGATCCTTCTTAGACATGTTTGCTTGAATGTTCTTTAAATTCTATTAATCATTCTCAACATATGCTTGAGCTGCAGGGTGGACAGCCTAACTGATTTTTCTTGCTCTGAAGTATTAGACAGTGCTTTGATGCAAATTGTCTCATGATTATTTCCGTGTAGAAAATACCCTACTTTGCAGTACCTTGGGTAATGAAATTGGAGGAAGGACAAGCAAAAATTCAGAATGTTTTTTGTATACTTAAGGTTTTTTTTGCTTAGTTGCCTGAGATTATTTTTCTCTTTCAGAACGAACACAGTGATGGAGAAGATGATGGGCGAATGGGAGAGCCCCATATGACAGACTCTGAAAATGAAGATATCCCAAGGCAAAAAGACAGTGACTCAGATAACGAAGAGCCTCTAAATCACAATGTAAGTGATTCGGACAATGAAGCAACTCACGGAGGGAAAGACAGTGATTCTGACACTGAGGACCGTCCACATCGGCATATAAGTGACTCTGAAAATGAAGATGCCTTAAATCATCGAGCAAGTGACTCTGAAAATGGAGAGCCTCACAGGGATCACAGTAGTGACTTTGAAAATGAGGAGTCACACAAGCAGGCTGCCAGCGACTCGGACAGCGAGGAGGTGCACAAGCAGCCAGCCAGTGACTCGGAGAGTGAGGAGCTCCACAAGCAGCCAGCCAGTGATTCAGAGAGTGAGGAGCTCCGCAAACAGCCGGCTAGCGACTCGGAGAGCGAGGATATTTCCAGACACAAACAAGAAATAGAGTCTGAGGATAGTGATGTGGAGGACAGGAAGGAGGAGGTGCAGAATGATTCTCATCATTCAGATAATGAACACATAAGGGAAGGATTTCAGGGCTCTGACAGTGAAGAGGAAGCTCCTAAGAGACGAAAAATATCCGACAGTGATGAAGAAGAGAAAGAGGAGGAGAAGACGGTGAAGAGGAAAACCGCTATCCTTTCTGACAGTGAGGATGACGAGAAAACACGTAAGGAACTATAGTGTGAAAATAGAAATGTGATGTGACAAGTAGCATGTTAGAGGTAAATCATAGGTTTTATGTGAAGGAAGCATTTAAGATTAATACAGATTTATATAAATAGATAAACCATAAAGGAAACTTGGGGTTAGAGCACAACTTCATTTTAGAGGCTGTTGTTCTAACTGCATTTGTGTGTGAATGTGTATCTAATGCTTTTGAATAGTTAAGTAGGTCTGATAGAAGTAAGGCTGCAGTGATCTTGCTTTTTCTCTGCTTTCTTAGAGACTCTTTCTGTAGTCATTTTTTCCTGTGTTTTCTGGGTACGTTTGGTTTGGGTTTGTTTTCCATCCATATACTGGGGATGAGAGTCAGTTTTGAAATGACAAGTTTTTGTGGATAGGTGTAGTATATGGAAACTGCAGTTAATGATGAAATGAAACATTTTAGAATGGATATGTTTGTTAAGAGATGGCAATGCTTTTGTGTTGGAATGCTGATTAGCTTCCTTCTTGCCCAAATCAGATTTGAAAGAATAGGTTTTTGGAGAGTACCAGCTGTCACCTCAGTTACTAGGACATGTAGTAATGACCCTTTCTGTTGGCAGCTGCAAAAAAAGTACGAATCCTTTCTGATGTTGAAGAATCAGATAGTGATGCTGCTTCAGAGAAATCTGACAAAAGGAAGAAAAATATTATATCAGATAGTGAGGAAGAAGAAGAAGAAGAAAGAAAAGAGAATGCTGGGAAGAAAAAAGAGGAGAAAGATCTATTTGGCAGTGACAGTGAATCTGGAAATGAGCAAGAGTAAGTGCTTCTGGGGATATGAATTCCTTCAGGGTTGCAGATAGTAAGACTGATCGTGAATGGAGAATGGATGAATCCCAACCTGAGAATGATTGTCCTCCTTCATTGGTGGTGTCAAGAGGAATGTCAGTAGTAGGTGGTAGAATGAAAGCTGGATATCCACAGAGTCATCGGAAATGCTGCAGAAAATGCACATCTTATGTTGCACTCTAAATAGATAAATGTTTCTGTTACCTTCACAGGAACCTGATTGCAGATATTTTTGGAGAATCTGGTGATGAGGAAGAAGAGGAATTTACAGTAAGTGTTACTGTAGATGTCTTTTGTTCACTTGCTAGATCTGATCTTCATCAAAATGTGTATGCTGTATCACAAGAGAAGCTTTGTACCTGCTGGACTCAATGAGGTAGTCATTGGGTTAAATAACATTTACAAATGTTATGTTTGGAGAGTTGTTGTAAAAGTCGCATGGAATTAGGAAGTCTGTGTTCCTCTTCTAGATCTTCTGCATGCTTATCTGAAGCTTTTTGAGTATTTGTGTCATGGTGCCAGAGTAGGTGCTCAGTCTTAATCCACACGCTGATTTTCGCTGTGTTAACCCATCAGGGTTTTAACCAGGAAGATTTGGAGGAAGAGAAAGGTGATGCAGACATGAAGGAAACAGCAGATGAATCAGACTCTGATGACAACATCAAAAGAGGGAAGCAGTGAGTAAATATGTTACGTACTCCTTTGCTAATAACAAATGCAAGATTTTAGTGAAAGGTTTGTTTCAAAGGCTGGCTAGACTTGGTAGTTTAGGTCTATGTTTCTACATACAGTGTGTTCTCAGAAACTATGTCAGAAGGTTCTCTCTCAACTAGTAGTTTGGTCACTTGACAGTCCAAAGCAGATTACCTATGCTGCTGCTTCAGAGAGCTGTATTTGATGGTTCACATCAAAACCTGAGTGAAATTAATGTCTAATCAAACAAGCATCTAATTCTACTTCTGACAGTACAACATTGGAGTCAAGTGTGTTTCTCTGCTGGTGTAAGGGATAAGGTATGGCAAGACTTGCCATCAGCGTATCTCCTGTTTTCCTTTCCGTCTGTTTCAGTAGCATCAGCAGAGCTTATTGTAGGTGTAGGAAAGCAAAATCCTTCTCAGCTTCAGTGACAGCTTTGGCACATTTTGAACCCTGGATATTACATGTGTGCATGTTGTTAGCTATTTCATCCAGGTCTTGCAGACTTCTGAGGGCATCTTGGAGCCACTGAAGCCCTTTGCTAGTTTCCTAGTTTGTATACTGAGGGTAACTATCTTTCAGGGACATTGAGACATTATGCTTACAGATTTATTGGAGAAGTTTTGAAAAGTTGGCTACAGAAATACAACATTATTTCTTACAAAGACAGAAAGATCAGCCCTTTTCTGACCATCAGCAAACGCTCTTCTTGCATTTCAGTATGGACTTCATGTCAGATTTTGACATGATGCTACAGCGAAAGAAGAGTATGAGTGGCAAGCGCAGACGAAACCGTGATGGTGGAACTTTCATTAGCGATGCAGATGATGTAGTCAGTGCTATGATTGTGAAGATGAATGAAGCTGCTGAGGTGAGTTATCTAGGCTCCAAAGACACTGTAACATCCAGTTCCATTCTACAGGAAATCTGTTGATTGTAATGGGTCTCTGATAGGGGAACCCAAGTACTGAACAGATAGTGACATTATGCCCTTGGATGATAGTCACTTTGAAACCCAGACTTTGTTTTAGCACATGATGTGAGCTTGTGTGCTTTCATGTTACGTGCACCGTGCTTCATGGTAAACCTCTAGGTTATCCAATTACATTCTTAGCTGAAGTGAATAGATATTTTCTTGCATCCCAGTGTTTTGGTTAGCTGTTTTTCTGTTGTTCAGGTTAGATTTTACTAACAAAGTTTCTAGGTTATTTGTGCATAGCTAGCCTGGAGGACTAGTCCAGTTTACTGCAATCAACCTAAATCATGAACTAAGGGAAAAAAGAGAAATTAATTTTAGGGGGAATCTCCAAATATGATGTTTTTAAGGAGAACGTTGACTAAGGTGGGGACCTTTTTTTTAGGAGGAGTCATAATATAATGTGTTTTGGAGTTGTAGGAAGTTGGAGCAGGGCACAAAGTTAGTGTGATCCTGCCAGAGTTGCACTTCTCATTTAATGGGATAATCTCTTTCCTGTAAATAATTAACTATGAGAGTTGCTGATTTCTTCTTTCGATTAACTTGCGCTGATTCTTTAACTCCCCACAGGAGGATCGACAGCTGAATACACAAAAGAAACCAGCACTAAAGAAATTAACTTTGCTACCAACTGTAGTTATGCATCTTAAAAAGTGAGTTGTCATTCTCCCAGTTAATTATCGTCTAGGGGAATATTGGGAATTTGGCAGAATTCAGGAATTGACACTACGGTTGTACTAAGCATGCAGTGAAACATTTCTTTTTCCCAGTAGATGCTGGAATGAGGTGGCCTCAAAAACCTGAAATTCTGTGTAATTTTACCTGGTAATTTAACATGAAACAAACTCAAGTGCACAGTCATGCTGAAGGAACATCACATCTTAAGAGTCTGGTGTGTTACATGACTCTCTGGCTTCTGTTTATTTGAAATTTCCTAGGCAGGACCTCAAAGAAACTTTCATCGATAGCGGTGTTATGTCTGCCATCAAAGAATGGCTTTCTCCCCTTCCAAACCGAAGTCTGCCAGCATTAAAGATACGAGAGGAGCTTCTGAAGATCCTGCAAGAGGTTTGAAACTGAATTTTAACCATACTTCGTTTGTGGCTTCTCCATGGTATTACAGCTGTGTGCCTTAGGAGAATACTTGCTGTTCTTAAAGGTCTTTTCCAACCTGGCTGGTTCTGTGATTCTATGATAAATGTACTGTAGCTGCTACCAGTGTGCAGGGAAATACACAAGGAAGCAAACTGCAAAATAGATGTGTTTCTTTAAAAGTTGCGTCATTTTAATGGGTGTTAAATTGTAGGCGTGCTGCCTATAGCACAAAACAAGATTTGACTAGGCCCAACAATAATTTGACTAGGCAACTTCAGGCACCTAGTGGTTGTTATGAAAATGTTACCCATGTTCACCACAATGCAAATAGCTGATACCAGCAGGCCATAAGTCATTTCTGAGAGTCTCAGGTGAGCTACACACAGTAAGTTCTCTGCCCTCTCTCAGGGAGTAATGTGCTATGTCATTTCTAATTTCTTGATGCGTTCTCAGTGCTCATTCATTGTGGTTGATCGTTCGAGTTTGTCTTTTCTGTGTTCATAAAATAAGCGTGGCATAGTCTTAATAGTGAAGTAGAAATGAAATTTTCCTTGCAGCACCACTAGCTGGCCTTATGTGACTGATGCTCTAGAAATACATTCCTCCTTGCTAGGAATTTGCAGGAGTTCTGCCTGAGTTGAGATTATTTGGCCCTCCCTATTTCAGGTTTATGCGTAAAGTTTAGTGAACAATCATTTGCTGTCCCTGAGTTTTATTCTCTTGTGGTCGGTTCTCTTCTCTGGCCTTCTTAAAGTGTGCAGTGCACTGGAAAGCCCGTCATACTCAGTGTAGACTTTTAGCCTTTGTAGCTAAGCTGATTGCTTGAATGCTTTTCCCATGTAAGTTTTCTCTTTATAAAATGCTGTATCGTTATAAAAGTGCTTTGAAGGCCGTAACTGATTTTTTGTGTAATATAAGCAAAAGAGCATTTGGAGCAAATAGTTCTGGAATTGTACTTGATTTTATGTATAAAGCCCAGAAATGTTATGGCAAATTTCTTGGGGTTTGTGTTTGGTTCTTTAACCCATTCCTAGAGAAAAATGCTATTTTTTTCAAGCTTAATGTGAAAGTGGCTTTTGGTCTGTGTTTGCAAAGTTCAGTGACACCATTAATGTTCAGACATAATTTCTTGCTGTTTTCTGACTTTTCTTCTATCTTGCAGCTGCCCAGTGTGAGCCAAGAGACCCTGAAGCACAGTGGCATTGGACGAGCTGTGATGTACCTCTACAAACACCCAAAAGAGTCGAGACCTAACAAGGATATGGCAGGGAAGCTAATCAGTATGTAAACCTCCCTTTGCCTTGTGTCAGTGAGATTTCACTCATGAGTTTAGTTCTGCCTCAGTCTTTCTGTTGCATGGGTTTTGTTACCATCTGTAGTAAAACTAATTCTGCAATACAAGAATATCACTAATCCGTTTCATCGCTTTGTTTGTAGGGCTCTTAACGAATGCTGTTACATTAAATTCTGCACACCCTTTTTTCCTGTTTGTTTCATTCTTGTTTTGACCCAGAGGATGGCATTTATTTTGTGCTGACTCTCTCTTGGCTAGCTGTCCAAACCTCATGTAGGAGCTAGAAAAATAAGGAGGTGCTGCCAGAAGACTTTTTGTTCTATAGGCTTCAGAGAGGTCTTGGGTGACAGAAAGTTTACTTCCTGAACAGCTGTAGTGCATGTGTAGTGCATCCCATCCTGAAGGACTGCAAACTGATTATAAGCTTGTTATGTTCTTCAGGACCTGTTTTGCATATTTCTAAAATAGCATTCGCTGTGGCTTTCAGGAGTTCCTGACACTTCAGGATTCTCAGTGCTTGGATAGATTCTAAAAGAGCAGGCAACAGCAGGAGAATTTATGGATGAAGGCTCTTTCTTACTGTCCCCATGGCTGGATTTCACTGAAATATTAAGGGCTCAGCAACCAGTGTTTGTTTGAAAGGAAGCATAAATACTTGCCATAAACTTTGAAAGCTGTACTTGGGCACCAGAGTGGCTTGGAGGTAAACTTTGGTGGCCTAGTGTTTAACAGGTTTTAATCTTTTTAATAGATGAATGGTCTCGACCCATCTTTGGCCTTACCTCAAACTACAAAGGCATGACAAGAGAAGAGAGGGAACAGAGAGATTTGGAGCAGATGCCGCAGCGAAGGAGGTTGAGCAGGTAGGAGTAGCAGGCAGAAACATGAAATCCTTTCTGCCTAAGACTCTATCAAGAAAATCAAAGTGATGTGTAAATACTGGGGAAACAAAAGGGTAACAAGTTACGACCCCTGTCTTTTCTTCTACCACACTTAGCTGTCTTTTTAAATCACTGTTATTCTTTATGTATAAGTGCCTATAAAATGCTTTTCTTGCAGCTCTGGTGGTCAGACTCCCCGCAGGGACCTGGAGAAAGTGCTCACTGGAGAGGAAAAGTAGGTTTTATTTATTTATTTGTTTATTTATTTATTTTTGGTTAGAAGAGAATTATTTTGGTGGTACTTATCAGCAGTTTGTTTTGAGGCTTTAGAGGCACTGGTTATGTGTTGTGTTTCAGAGGCAGAACGTGCTGTATTGCTTGTAATTCTTTTTGTGTAAGACTTGTTTCTTTATCACTTGCATCTTTTTTCCACAGGGCTCTTAGACCCGGTGATCCCGGGTTCTGTGCCCGTGCAAGGGTTCCAATGCCCTCCAACAAGGACTATGTGGTCAGGCCAAAGTGGAATGTGGAGATGGAGTCCTCCAGGGTAAGCATCGGCACTCTCCTTGTTACTCTGTGCCTAAGCTGTCTCTGATTAAGCCTGGCAATCTGTCACCTTACTGCCATGGTTACTGTACAGTTCAGTAGCTGTTTTAAGTGCCTCTTCTAATCTAGGTAGACAGTAAATCCTGCTATCAAGTGGGCTGTTTTCAGCTCACCAGATACTTTCACGTGGACATCTTTGATTCTCTAACCAAAAAGAGATTTTTCATGTTAACACTTCTAGAGTTTTTCTCTAGGGTGAGAATCTGATTACAGGCCTCTGGTTTTAGAGCATTTTGAATTAAAGCTTCAGTTTTGTCTCACTGATATCTTGATACCTCTCCCAGTTTTGTATCGTGTTCTTCCAATGATATTGCCGTTTAGGAAAGCTTTGAGGTTTTGGTAAACATTAACAGCTTCAGTAGAGGCCTTTGCTTTGCTTTATTTGGTTCATCCGTCTACCTTGTATGGTTTTAATTTCAAAGGGGAGCTCATGGTAGAACACACATAAATGGAAGAAGTAATAATTAATGTGCTTTCTGCTGTTCTCTCTCCTTTTGTGCATTAATTGAGATATTGTTTCTAGCCCGGGACTATTAAGAGAGGTATTAGTCGCTTGGAAAAGCACAAGAGACGGTTTGCTGAACAGAAACGACTCAGCAAAGTGCATCGGGCCATCAAGTTCAGCATTGAAGGCAACAGGATGCCCCTGTAGCCTGACACTCTGCCTTCCCCAAGTTTGAGAGGTATCCCTCAAGGGAGGTGTGAACAGTGCATGTGCTTCAGCTGTTGGCAGTTTGCACATACAGGAAGGGAGTGTGTACACCCTAACTCATTAAACTTGGAAACTCTCCATGTATTCTCTTATGTCTGTACTGTGACCTAAAAGGTAACCTGTACAGGAAAAAATAGGCTGCAGCACATAACATCTGCCATGATGCCTGCCTCAACAGCTTTAGGGTGTCCAGATGACAGGTGATCAGTGAAAATACCTGTACTCCAAAGTAGCTTTGCACCACGTGGTTTTGAGTACTGTTGTGACATAATTAGGTTCTCCAGGTTCACCTGAACTAGCACACAGGAATTTTGGCCTTTAGCATAGCACCTCACGTCACTGCATACCAATATCTGTGGCTGACGTTTGTGGGCCCAACGTAAGGTATTTTTCACGTCTGCTCTTTCAAGGAAGTTGAACGATGTGAGGTTTTAGATGAGTTTGGCAGGAGGCAGAGTGTGACATCTCTGCAGAGCAGGGGAAGAACTATCCCTGCTATGAATGCAGTGTGGAGGGAGACGGATCAATGCTGTGCATCAATGAGGGAGTTGTTTTGACAGTTTCTGGTCTGCATTTCAGTTCTGTGAGCAGGGCTGACACAAACTGATAGTGACAGGAAGAGGTTAGCACAAAGTTGAATTTAAGCTTCATACGTGTTAAAAAAAAAATACATAATTTCTTTAAAATCACTGTGACATTCCAGGTATAATTTCAATGAACAGTGAACAGTTTTAGGAATGCAGTTCATTTAAAATCTGTATGTCAGGAGCACACCTTCCTCAGCGATGGGAGCAAGAGGTGCAGTTTCTGATACATGTTTTTTGTCAGATATTAAATAGCATGTTCTGGATATCTCTGTTTCTCACAAATTTAAAAGGTGTGTGACGTTTTCGTCATTTACTGTTTCCATTGTCTAGTTAGGGGAAATTGCTTTCTAGGAAGTAATGGCTGTGATTTGGAAAGTTGTTTGCTATTTGTCTTCCGTGGCATTTCTTTATAGAATCACTGTATTTAATCTGTGAAAAATAACAGCTTTGTCATCTCAGTTTCTCATTTGCAGTTAAAATAGAGGGATAAAATGCAGTAACTCTTCTAATGGCTTGTGTGGTCAGCTTAGGCATTTCTTTTGCTTCCCCCAAACACCATTTTTCCCAAGAATGTCTTGCTTTATAAGTATTAATGAGCGACCTTTAAAATCAGTTGTGGTTTGGAATCGATAGATTAGATCAGTCTGCTTTAATTAAAGTGCATTCATGCCTAAAAATCTCTCTCCCACCCCCAGAAGCTTGTATGTGAAATACTGTGGTGCAGCCTGTTTCCAACACAGAGCTCCAGCTGACAGAGATACAAACCTATTCCAAACTGTATATTCACCTGGCATGTGAACAACTGACAAACAAATGTGGTTATTAATCCCTGTAATGTGTGTGAAAGCTTTCCTGTGTGATGTTTTTGTGGCAGGGGGTTGGAATGAGATGACCTTTAAGGTCCCTTCCAACCCAGACCGGTCTGTGATTCTATGATACATGCAGCGTGTAAACTGGGGGAGCGTTTTCTCCACTTAGTGGGGAGGATATGTGTGCATGCACGCACAGCCGTTTGGAACCGGTGGCTTATTCACCCGCTCCCTCCTGCAGGTTTACCCTTGCATGCATCACTTCACTTCTCTTGAACCTCTGGGACGTCTGCTTTTTTTCAGTGGCAATTACTAGTTTTTATTATTTAATGGTATATTTTTTAAGTTCCAGGGGACCTCTAAGAAAGGGGTGAGTCGACTGGACAAACAGATGCGGAAATTCACAGATATCAGGAAAAAAAGCAGATCGGCCCATGCAGTGAAAATCAGCATTGAGGGCAATAAGATGCCATTGTGACCCTTCACAGAATACCCTATGACCTCTGCTGTAAGACAATACACCCACAGACTCTCTGGAGACCTTTCAATTTTTTAACAGCTTGTTTGGGGGGGTTTTTTGGATTTTTTTTTTTTTTTAGTGAATCTTTAAATTGGTTCAGGTTCTGGTATAAGATGATGTCCAAGGACTGTGAATATGGGGACTTCTTTCTCCTGATTGTATTTAAACTTGCTCTATTGTGTCCTTTGTACAGATCCTGTATTTGTTGTATTGCAAGACTTGAGACAATAAAACATCTTCTGTTGTTCTTTTTTTTTGGGGGGGTGGGGTGCTCTCTGTTGATGGATTGCTCAAGGGAATGTATTTGCAGACCGCCTGGTGTGTGGAAAAGATGGTAATTGTTAATTTTTTGGTTACCACTGTCTGTGTCCTCTTTATTCAGAGCTGTATTAATCAGTTGGTCTGACCCTATGTCTTGTTTTCAATAAGCTGTACTGACTATCTTCCATTCAGTGGGTTTCATTGTTCATGAAAGCATAATGGAAGGCTCAAGAGAAGACAAGCAGAGCTGGAAGACAACTGCACCTGCTCTTTCCAGGTATGCTTATGGTACAGGAACTGACCTCAGGTGTATGTTTTTAGGATGCTAAGAGTTTCAAGGGTTTGAGTTTGGTGTCGTATTGCTGCACCCTCCCCCCAGACTTTACTGTTGGTAGTTCTGGTGCTGTGGGCAGCTCTTAAATCTGAAGAGGTGTTTCCTTGAAGTACTGGCCCTGGTGGTCACATGAGGGATTTAATTACAGTTTCTTGCCGTCAGAATTAATAGCCTGGCATCACCTGTTCTCTGAAGGCAAACAAAAAACACCATAAACCCTAAACTGTGTTGCCAAGGGCCACATATACATGGTTTTTAAACACCCATGGACAGTGGTTCCACCACTTCCCTGGGCAGCCCGTTCCATTCACCAAGCTTTTGAGTATGTGCAGCTTAACCCTCTTACAATAGGTCATGCACTCTGTCTTTAAGACTTCCCAGATTCCACTGAAGTCAAGTCAACAACATCAACCTCATGCTTTCCAAGTGATGAGGGTTCAGGTATAAGGAAAGCAGGTATCTCCTGCCGTGCATGACCACATCCTGCTCTCATCAGGGCACACTGCCCTCCCAGCAGCACAAACACCTTGCATTGGCATCTCCTACATTATAGTAATTTCTGATTCTATGAAGTGATGGCAGAGCTGGACACAACCAGTTTGACACCTTGCACAAGCACTGAATGGACTTGTTGCACAAACAGTTCACTTGAAAGCACAGAGTGGAGCTGCTGCAGTGCACTAGAGTTGGCTGCTCAGGCAGGACGCAAACACAGAGTGAGTACAGGGCATGCACCAAACTTGGTCTAACTTTGATGTTGCTGCTCACACCAGTTTTCTTGCATGGGGCTTTCCATTTGCTGTTGCTGTCACACTTTAAATGAACCCTGCTGCCAAGTCCTGAATCAAGGCAGCTGACTGCAAAAAACGGTAGGGGGAAAGTGTGAAACATCTCACCAAAAAACTGGCTTATATTAAAGGTGCTCTCATCAAAGGTAGAAAAAGAGGGCACTGCTGTGGAAGTGAAAACCAGGATGGTTCACTGAAGCAGTAGCTTCAGCCAGAAGCATTCTTGTAGGTCTGTTTCTGAAACGTCACCAAGACAATCTAGCTGGACAAGCATTGCGTGCACCAGCCCTGGAGAGCATCTGACATCATGCACTCTGCATCCTCAAAGGTGCTAAAAGGCCTCAGCATCTGCAAGCCTGTCCACCAGAAAGCCTGGCAGCAGCTTCACTGGCTTCAAAACTCCTGTTTAATTTCTGCCTGCTGACATTCCTCTACCGAGATGAACACTGCATACTGTAGTGAGCACTGCCCACTGCCAGGCAGCCTCCAGCCACCCAGGGGGGCAGAGCAAGCTCCAGTTTCAGAGCAAGAACAATTCTCACAGGCATGGAAATGCTGTGAGGGATGGAGCAGCTCTGCTCTGGAGCTGGGCTAAGAGAGCTGGGCTGGTTCAGCCTGGAGAAGAGAAGGCTCCTTAAGGGGAGACCTTAGAGCAGGTCCAGTGCCTAAAGGGGCTACAGGAAACCTGGAGAGGGGCTTTGGACAAGGGCCTGTAGGGACAGGACAAGGGGAATGGCTTTAACCTGCCTGAGGTTCAACCCAAACCAGGCTGTGATTCTATGCCTAAGCAAAGCATTCACCTTCCACTAATGCAGTGAACACACCACGTACCAGCACGTTTCTTTTTTCTGCTTTGCTGCCGTGTCCAAGCTCTGTTGTGTCCATGAGTGCCCATCAATGCCCACATTCAACTGGTCTGTTTCTAGGTGAATCTGCCCCTGCAGAAGCCATTTGTCCAGCAAGACGTCTTAAAGCAAGTGAAAATCACATCTTTCCCCTGTGTACCTGGTGAGTGCCCAAAGGATAGAATGGAAGAGAGCATAGGCCCACACCTCCATATCTTTTTCCTCCTTACAGATTAGTGAACGGTGTCTTTTGTCTGCAGTTTCTTGCCCAAAGGTCCTACAGACTCTTAACTTTGCATGTGCTTCTTGATCATCCTCATGTCCTTTCTGCAGCTTGACATGACACCATGCCTTGCCCCCGTGAGGATTCTTACATATTCTACAAAGCAGCCCCCTTTTGCATCCTTGTCCTCAATAAAAAAGCCTACTTGGGCCTTTCTCACCTACCTGGGTACCCATTTTTGTGACATTAGCACTATCACCTTCACACCTCTGTCCTATGCAGCTGCATCCTGCAAGCTCATTCCTTACGTTGGGGTGGTCTGAGAAACAGGCATGCTGCATTGGTAGGGTGTCTTGTTCACACAAAATCAGCAAAAATAACCTGAAAACAAGATGATGCCTTTTTTCCTGGATTTATGGGGCTTTCTACAGTCTTTTTTTTTTTTATAACTGGCAGCATTTAAGTCCTGCACTACTTGTCTGTAATGGAGTTCTTGTGATTGGGATGAGAACTTAGGAAGCTCTAGAGGAAAATGGATGTGGGGCAAAAACCTTTGGAGATGGTACCAAAATCTTACGTAGCATCTTCTTCCTTCTTTGTAAAGGGAATCAAATGGACCAAGACATTTCTTTCTGTGTACAGTTGATCCCTTTATACTTAGTGCTTGTTATATGCATATAAGGAGGTCTGTCCAGGTGAGGAGACATTCATGGGAGCCTCATCCACTATCTCCATGCTCTCTCTGGCTCCTCTTCGTAATCCTTGAATCTTTTCTTCCTCCTTTCAGTGGAACTGAAAATCTCATGGAAAGGTATTAGCAGGGAAGCTGCATGGACATGGATTAGCTGCTCATTCCCTATGTATCTGAGCCACGTACTATTATTGCTGCTTACAGAACAGCCTATATAATGAACAGCTATTTAATATTCAATCCCACTTAATGGAGAGGAAATGAAGGAAGGTCAAGAGTAGGAAGAAAGAAGGAAAAACCTGCTTGATTTTCTGCTCCCCTCCATGACCCTGTATAGAGTCTGAATAAGGGAGTCATTCAGGCATTAATGGCTCCTGGTTTATTTACATCCCCCTATAGTCTTAAGTGTGATTTATGGGATGTTCAGTTGTTTCTTTGTAAACTGTGTAGCTGCTCCTTTGCCTTTTTACATCTCACTTGTAGCCCCCACTAAAAC
This sequence comes from Micropsitta finschii, assembly GCA_034783455.1. Classification (NCBI taxonomy): domain Eukaryota; kingdom Metazoa; phylum Chordata; class Aves; order Psittaciformes; family Psittacidae; genus Micropsitta; species Micropsitta finschii. Next base: position 323 of record JAVHNF010068094.1, on the reverse strand, counting down.
TCAGTCTCCTGGTTTTAAATCACATCCATCTGAAGCAGCTTTATGGGATTGCTGTGCTTCTCCGGATAAGAGCTACTGCACTTTCCTTGGGTCCATCTGCAACTGCGTCCACCTTTCATGTGTTTCTGAGATGATACAGTGGTCTCCAAGGGTCTTGCTTTCTAAATATGCAAAGAGGCCCAAAACCAAGGCCAAGACAGTGCTTAGTGAAAACAATGCATGTTGGTTTTCATATCTTTGTCAGTATGCAGTTGATAAATCTCTGCACTTTCACTGATGACAAACAGAAGGATAGATTTTTATACTCTGTTTCCTGAAATGCT
>JAVHNF010068088.1:23774-34031 GCA_034783455.1 Micropsitta finschii | reverse complement strand
TACTACTGCTGTCTATGTGGATTCAGAGCAAAAGGAAAAAAAAAACCAACTACAACTATTGTCATATGTGAGCATCTGCTTGAGGAGGACTGAAAAAATAGCTCTGCAGTATGTGCCCCAAGATCCTATTATTTCCTATCCTCTCACTGAGAATTTAACCAAATTCAACATAACTTTTTTAACGTAGCATTTTTTTTATTTTTTTTTTTTAATAAAGCTCTCATAGATCTATTTCTTGGGTAGCATTGGTGGTCTGGAATTTGTACCTGTTTCATATACTTATATTTTGCCCAGTCTAAATTGCCAATTTATAAGGAGTCATAAGCTTTTCCTTTTACTTCTTCAGCTGTTCACAGTTTTACTCTATGTAGATCTGCATGGGTTCAGCATAATTTTCTTGCTTATCAACAAAGATCTGAGCTCTGCTGATGAAAATGGGGTTTGGGATTTGGATTGGGTTTTTTGCATTTTTATGACATTTATGCATTTTATGCATTTTTTATAGACTATACTTGCATGTTTCACATGTGATTATTCACCTAAGACACCTAAAAATCAAGACCTAAAATAAGGTTACAATCAAAAGTATCAGTCTGAGGAAACTGTCACGATGACATAACATTGTGAAATCTCATGACCTATCATTATTGCATTTAGCAATCACGCTATAGCTGCTGTTGTACAAGTGATTAATGAAAAACTTTGCAGCAAATCTGTGGATGGATTAGCACATTTGAAGAAATATTAACTGACAAATAGAAGGCTTTGATGCAAAGTAAATTTGACTTTGTAAACAGTTGGGTTTACGTCATGCAATAGATGCAAGATGAGAGCATAGTTTCAGTTCTAGGAGAGGGAGCTGTGGCCTCTTGCTGAGCTGTGGAAGAGCTGAAGCTGTGTCTAATCCACTGCAGAAGATATTGATGGCCAGGGCTAGGCTTAAACATATGTCTGTTAGGTCACTGACTCTTTACTGTTGAAGACATCTATATGGCAAGTTTAAGTCTCACAGAATGACCAGTGACATGGATGCTATAATCCACAAGTGGGTGAAATGATAGTTTTCGTCTTCACTCAGTGGAATTACTTGAATTTCTATTCAGAAAGGATGGCTTCATTAGAACCTGTAAAAGCAGCAACTGTGAAGAGAAAGGATTAACAGAGATGCCTTTGTGCTTTGCTGAAGGAATGGGAGTTTCTCCCATGTGATCCCAGTGAAGAACTAAGCTTTTTTAATTAAAATACAGGGCTAATTTAGAATTTAGAATATGCTTGGTTCCATTAATTTGTAAGAACCTGACCAAATTTTTATCCCATTTGTGAGTGTGAGAATTGCTGCCTTACAGATAAGTGTCTTGTAAAGCATTTCATATTGAGCATTTGTATTTCAGTCAAATTATAATGTGAATTTCCACATCTTCTTGTCCATAATAATAGTCGCTGACTTTCTAGAACTTTGTGACTCTTATTTTGTTAGAGGACAGTATGTTTTTGCTGACACCAATTTTATCCTTGTTAAGAGTGTTTTAATTCTGAGGCCAAAAGGACATTCCTCTGGCTCATGTTTGGAATATTGAGAAGGATGGTGTGAAGACGGTAATTTTCATTCACTACCACTTTCATTATATGTCTATAAAGATTTCTTATGCTTATGTAAGATGCAAAGAAATACAATCATTTAGAGGATAAGATAAAAAAAGTTTCTGTGTACCAGGGACTGCATCAGCAGCTTAGAAACACCTACCTTTATGAAACTTCAGCAGTGCAAGGGAATGTGTCAAGGCATCAGGAATTAGTCTTCTATACTGTTATTAAAATAGTCCCTAGCACAGTTTGTGCCTGGAGCAACCATTCCTGTTTTCTCTCTGCTTCCCTGACACCTTTTTAGCCTATTGACAGTGTCCCACAGCTCAGCCCCTGCTGCAGGAGGACCTCCACCAAGGAGCACCGAGTGCAGCCCTGCCCCTTGTGCCCCGTTCCCTCAGCAGAAAATGCCCACCTGTGAGATTGGACAGTAGGCCCCTAACTCGGTATTATAGGCATGTAAGTGCAAGTCCTGCTTCTCTGCTCCCTTCTTAGCATCTGTGGGTGTGCCTGGTAAGATTTAGGTTAAGAAACTAGGCCTGTTCTGTATATAATAATTTTTTTGTTTCTCTTTCAGTAGTGGGGCACTGGGTTTGCTCTAGGCTGGACACAAGAAGTTATTTTCCTGTTAGACATAGCACACAGTGACAGGGACTGAACTGTGAAATTCAGTCCTTGAACATGCAGGAAGACAAACTGTCTTTCAGCTGAGACACCTTTTAGTGGCTAGTTCCTGTGGCCCTGGCTGTAAATAGGAGGTTGTTCGGTGTTTGTGCTCTGACATTGTGCCATCCTCTAACAGCCAGTTTTGTATGTAGTTTGAATTCAAAAAGGTGAAAAAGGCCATCTGTAGGCTAATGAAAAGATACTTAGGCAACATGCACTGTCATGTACTCAACTTGGCCGATACCTGCTGTGCATTCACTCAGCTTGGGCTCAGCAGCATATCCCTTCACTCCAAGTCATGGGCTCTCCTTGTTCACTGACATGCTCTTGCCAGCTCTGCAGGGAAGCTGCGGTATCCGGTATCCACAGTGCTCTGATTAAATCTTGACTGACATGCTTCCCGGGAAAAGCTGGCGCAGTTCATCAGTGTACAACTGTGAATTGGTTTTGCGCTACCACTGTCCTTTCTCCCAGTGTAACTGTTCAAAAGTATGGGTATATGTTTAGACCACAGCTGCAGAACAGCTTTGCAATGAAATCTGGGGGTACTTGCATGCTTGGTGCTGTTAGGGTACTGTACCCCGTCAGCTGCCCGGTGGTCACTGCTGTGTGGTCTCACCCCGGTTCTTTGTTCCCCCTTTTTCTGGAGAGTTGTTGTGCACCGGAGGGGGAGTTGGTGTGTGGGTGTTTGAATGCTGCTGTTTGCTGTTTCTTAAAGGACTTCTAGCCCTCCCCTGGGGTTACTGCAGCAGGAATTCATACCTGTGCTACAGCCCAGCATACAGACTGCTGACAGGTACCAAGTGGAAAAACCCCGCTCATAATGTGCTGTGTTTTGTCAACATGTTTTACTGCCCATGGTTTTCAGCAATTTGTTACTCAATATTTATCTTTTTTTTTCTCCATTTGTACCTACATTGCCTGGCAAGCCATGTTGTTCTATGATAACATTTATTTTTCTTTTTCCCATAAGTTGCCAGTATCTGTGTCCTTTCTATCTAATAATCACTGTTGAATTTAAACACAAATGTAGAAGCCATCCAACATGATACCAATGCTCAGTCACATATTAGCAAAAGTATAACCCTTTCTTTCCAAGATACTGGTTACTGGATCCGTTCGTAGCTACTTTTATTCATTTAAGTTGTTCTAAACTCTGTTTTCCAGCTGTTACATGGCACACATCTTCCGAAGTGCTGCTGACTTGCTCAGTAGCTGTAGGTTGGATATTCTCCTTTAGGCTGTAACTGACCATAGCACTTGGCTGCCAGCAATGTTTTAAGACAACCAGAGATGGAAAACAGGGCTTACCCTGTAACCTCTGAATAGGCTGTAGTATTTTCAATGCAGTTTTGCTTCCCTCAGGCTAGCTCATCAGTGAACTCACTATGCTCCAGGCTATCCTCTTCTTTGCATTCTCCACATGTTAAAGAGGTCACTACTGTTTAGGCAGAGAAGTCTCTTCTCAAATGCTGGACATGCTGATTTAAATGAAGGTGGGGTGGTGGTGTTGGTGAGGGCAGTTGCCAGACTTTTCTTGTTTCCAGCATCTCTGCCTTGGCATGGCTGCCCTCACCCTTAAGTTTATATTTCTTTTCTGTCTTTCGGTGGGCTTGCTGGGTTCAGTCCAGCTTTTCTCTTCTTAGCCATGACTCAGAACTTGTCTCAGCATCAGCATTATGCATTTCTCTAATTTATGCTGCTCCTCCAGTAGCACTAGGCTTTCAGTTCAGGGCATATCTTTTGCTTCTCTTCCCAAGTATGGCTTGCAGGTAGATGTTACCAAGTTCTGCACAGTGCAGGTGAATTGTAGCGCCTGGGTGCTGCAGAACATTGTTTTAAGGGCAAGATAGAGGACTGTGCCTTACAAGCCAGGGTGAGGACAAAGAACTGTCGATAAGAACAGCATTTAGCAGGGCAATATCCCAAGTTACCCCAGCCATCATCACTTTAGCTTGCTCAGTAGCTGGGCCTTCGTTCTGCTTGAGAACAAGTCCTGAACTTCTGCTCAGAATACATGTAATCCCTGGCTAGTGTCTAGTATCTCCACAAGAGCTGGCTTCTACTGACAGAGACGAACAGCCTGGCTTGACTGGAGCTTTTTGTTGGCCTGTGAAGCATTCACTGCACCTTTCCTTAGTCAAGCGTTATCAGTGCCCTCAGGATAATAATAGCTCCTTCCTGCACATTCCTATTGGTACAAGATACCCTCTGCTCTTCGTGGTGGTTGCCACCTGTCCCCTTCTTCCACAGAAAGCAGGTTCATCTTTTCACTCTTCTTTCAACCCCAGCCATTTATATAAGTGATGACAAGGAGGAAGTGGCCTGGGCAGCAAAGGTAGAAAGAAAAATAACCCACAACCTTTCCCCAAGCAAGAACACACTGTACATAACTGGGTTGAGACACTGGATTTTCCTGTTAGCCAGAACAGCAACATTTTTTTTCCCCACAACAGTCACTATCAAAGTAGTGAAAGTACAGACTTTTATGGAACTTGTAACTGTTGAAAGGCTTGCAACTTATTAAAACACATTTTCTTAAGAAATAGCATAGCACAGGTTATTTGGCTCTCCATATATAAACTCAGGTATGGACAGTAGATACATAGTGACATGCAGCACCTTTTAAATTACTGTAATACACCAAATAACCATCACTTGATTTTGTCTGTCTTTCTCTCCTTTATGGCTTAAGGCATCACACAGTTACCCGCGGTATAACTAAAGGAGTGAAAGAAGATTTTCGCCTGGCCATGGAGCGCCAGGTCTCACGTTGTGGGGAAAATCTCATGGTGGTCTTGCATAGGTTCTGCATTAATGAGAAAATACTGCTGCTGCAGACTCTCGCTTGAATGGACTGGATCGTGATGAAGTGCCTCTTACAGAGAGAGGGAAAGGCTCTTCACTGTATGAACAGCATTGTGGCAGTGAAAAACCACGTGTCCAGGGAGTCAAAGAAGTTCCCTATGAGGTACAGGTTCTGCAATACACAAACACTACTCAGTGTTTGCTACCACTTCATTTTCTTATGTGGGTAGATCAAACTTTATAAATAAAACTTTGTTTAAGAAGTCTTCTGTAATGTCCTATTTGTTTGTGGGTTTTTGGGGTTTTTTTGCATAGCATTATATTAAGGTATGTGTCAGTTATTTCTGTCTTCATACATACACAGGGAACATAGCAGGACATTTCAGGCTTTTTATTAGCACTGGTGTGGAAATCCTGAGTTTCAAAAAAACATTATCATACATTGAATTGGTCTGCTATCTATTCCTTTTTTGGCCAAATTCTACCTGTACCTCTGGTTTTCTGATTCCATTTATAAAGAGGATTGCTTTGATCATACTTTGGTAACACCCAAGTGATGATACAGGTCAATAGGAACTGGCTTCTCTTCATCCTTTGAGTGCAGCACCTGAAACTCAGACCTCATCCATGCTAGAGGTGTGCAACACCGTGGCCCAGACCGTGCACGGATGGGCTGCCAAACCTGTAGCAGCAGCATGCTGATTAATAAGCCAGTAGAAGAGATCTTTGGCAGCACCTTCAGCAGGATCCTTAACCTAAGGCTTTGATCCAGGACCAAAGTGGAAGAAGACAATGGGGAATGCTCAGCTGTGAGTCACCACTTTCCACAGCACACTGTAGCACAGAGGTGCCCCTGAGCACTCCCTGTCTGCAGACTGCAGGGCTGAGGATGCTGCCAGCGTTCCAGTCAAAAAGATGGCAAAGTTAAATGTGAGGTGGTAACTAGCGTAGCACAGGCAAATGGCAGGTAAAAAGGGTACACACAAACCCTTGACCAGAGTTAGGGGGTGCCTTGTTAGACACAATTGTTGGCCATGGTGTCATTCCGTAGTCACCACCCCAATCCCTTGCTGTTCCCTTTGTAAGCACCATCAGGCTGTCCTTGACTGCCCAACTGCTGCAGTATGTCCAGTTTCGCTAGGTGAAGGAGGGAGATCAGTAAAATATTTACAAAGTACAGAAAAGAAAGAGCAACCGCAGCAAACTAATGAGGGTTTGCTAAACAGGAAAATACTGTCCCTTAAGTCACATAAAAATTTTGATGGCAACGTCCATGGCACTGTAAACTTGAACTAGAATCCCTTTTTAGTAACGCAGCCTAGCATGAGTGGCAGTGTTGCAGGCTAACCCACCTCGTCCACTTGCCTCGTCAGAACCTAGGCTTGCTACACCTTGGCCACCACTATCAGATTTTCCAGAATATCCTTCTCCTGTAAAGTACATAGGATATTATGACCCAAAGTGTTGTGGCAGTGAGGTTCTGAGTCAGATGCTCTGCGTGGGATTGACTGTCTTGCATCTTCCACTTAAAAGGGAAGTAGTTTTCAAATACTTCGTGTCCAATGTAGACCAGGATTGAGTTCATTCCTGAAAGTAAGCACAGGTCATACCATCTGAAAGAGCAGGCATGAGCTTGCTTCAGAGTAAGCAGGCAGAGGCATGCCAGGCTTATAAAACAGAGTGCCAGTGAGGCAAGTAACAGCTAATGTTAGTTGCTCCAAAGATGCTACACGTGTTTTCAAAGACAGACTGAGGGGTCCCCCCCAAAACATTTATTGAAAAGAAATACAGACAAACTGTATGCTGAACACAAAATACAACCAAATCAGTATCCTGCAATTGTACTGATGAGAATGATCACAGTTACTATTGTCTTCAGGGTGGCCAACTGCCAACCTATTTGGTCAGATCTATTGCCTTCTCAAACAAATGCTGACTGCCCTTCAAAGCTTTGAGATTTCTGGTAGGAGATGCAATACCGTGCTGTCACCCTACCCGTATCTCTGTCCAGACACCAGAGCTGCTGAAAGCTTCCCTCTGCTGTGGGTTTGCATTCTGTACTCATATGTTTGTCAAGAGCCCAGTGTGGTTAAAACCACAATGGGATGCTTTGGGAGACACGCTTATCTAAAAACAGACAGAACCTACACAGCTGCCCAGGGGATTTTGTCTTCCCCCATCTTCAGAAGCGGTATTATTCTGCTGACAGACCTTTGAGTTTCCCATTAGGTTACCCAAGTCTCAGCAGTCCTTTCCAAAACCAACTACGAACCAGCTGTGGTATTTTGCTTGGTACTAAGCAGCTGTTCCCCAGGACCTTAACTGGAGATCAAACTGAGAATGGGCATTGGGCAATAACAGCTTCCAACCCTCACTTAAAGACTTGACAGTCCCTCTTCTTAAATATCTGAAGTGTCCCAGTTCTACACAAAGGTTCATCATCAAGTGGCACCCTTCAGGTTACCTCATTCTAAATCCCAACTCTTTTAAAGACAAGGGAAGTGAAGAAAACATAAAAGGGTAGAATCAGTGCAGAAAGAATTGGAAGGAATACATTGCCTGCCATGGCTTTACTGACCTGGGTAGAAAAATGGAGCACCTGACCAGAGTCTCTTGACATCCACAAGGTAATACATCAGCAGTAAGAGGATGAAGGCAAAGCAGCTTGTGGTTGTCACATATGATAGCGACCTACACACATTTTCAGTAGAAAGATTATTTAGGGAACTATGTGATATGGACAGATCTCAGTATAAGACAGGCAAAGCATTCTTAACGGTAAAATAGTACTTGAACAAAATCATACTAAAAGGTGTATCTCTGCTTACCATAAGTTCTTGTTTATGGGAATAAATCCATCTTCTTTAGAGCATTTTGTTAAGATAGCAGAAACAATGCCCTGAAATAGAAAGTTGCTAAAGTTTATGCAGCCACTGCAACATGTTTCAGAAATACTAAGTCTGCATTGCATAAAAATACATGTCTGTTGAAGAGCTACGTATCCATCTGACTTACCATTACAATGCTCCATATGGCAAACCGACTCATCATTTGTTTGTGCTGGTCTTTGTAGAATAAGATAATTTTTCCTGCCTAATATAGAAAGAATACAGAAAATTAATGCCCATACATGTAACATTTCAAGAGCCAGATACATTTGCTGCCAGCCACCTATATGCTAAGACAGAGAACACAAACAGGATTCATACCAACCACATGGCTGAAAGGCTCAGAATGGGAACTCTTTGCAAAGAATGGGCACAGAAGGGGAAAACAAAAGAATGCAGTAGAGGTGGGTGCACCTTTTCTCCCTTTCATGCTACATTAACACTGAGGAAGGGGATGAGCAACTTTGTTAGCTTAACACAAAGTGACTCAAGCTCTATCTCCCTCAGCAAGGACTGAATGAAGGAATGCCACCCATCCCCAGCCAGCCAGAACAGCTTCTCCACAGCTCACATTGCACCCTGGCCTGGAGCACACACGCTCCTTTTCATGCCCCACTTAGAAACATGTCCTGATGACTCACTCCCCAGGGTCACACTGCTGTTCCAACCTCTGCCCCGCAGAGATTCCCCATCAATTTGTACCCAGTGCTGCATACAGTAACATTCCGTTCCCAGTTCAAGAGTTTCACTTTGGTTAGGAGCTCCTGCACTGACAGAAGGGCCAGCAATGGCCAAGCAGAACTGCATCAAAAAGCATCACGATACCCCATTTTAAACACATGGGTGAGTTGTGAGCTTTTGATGCTGGCAACGCTAATGTGAACCCCTGCCTCCCTCGTGCCTGGCATGGTGAGCACACCCACAGCAGCTACACAAGGTAGTTAACACATCCAGCAGAAAACTAGCAATGGGGAACATGTACAGCTGTGACCTTTAAAACTACATGTTTGAAATGAAGCTGTGAAGTGTATGCACCTCTTGGCCCTATTTCCAACATGCGGAACCAGCCTACTCCCAGCATAAGCCGAACCTTAAAACAAGCAAAGGAAGGTTCTGGGTGAATGCTCTGCAAACTTCCTGTGTCCATCCCTTACAAAAACTGGGAGAAAATCTTAGTTTATGTAATGCAAGCTACTGCCAGGTTAGGTTCCACTTCTCTGACACTCACCTCAGTCTAAGTCACCCTGAAAGCATTGCTCTGGAAAAGGTTTTGTTAGAACCAGTCTCAGCCTTAAATAAGAAAACCCAAGTTTCCTCCCCACTTCCAAGATTCCTTCAGATCTTTCCATTATAGCACAGAACCAGAAAAACAAGAGGTACCTGTAGTCCCAGAAATGCCGTAAAGATGGTATTAATGGTCCCCAGGATCCCTTCAGGATCATATGGCATCGTTGTTTGGTAGATCACCTTAGAGAGAAAATAGTTGTTACAGGACACCTGAGCAACCAATCTTCCCTTCCATCCTCCTACATGTACCATTCCCAAGCTCTTTCTGACAGATATGTTCAATGCTGATCTGTGGCTAACTACTGCAAACCAAGAGCTACTTACACTTGAAGAGGGATGCTGATACATATGTTTTTCTCCAAGCAGCAAACGATCAATGTAACCAGCCGCTCCTCCAGTGCAGTTGGGGTAGTTCCCAAAGTCTCCAATGCCCCCAGGACCTAGATAGCCCCTAGGACAGAAGAAACAGGTTATGGCGCAAAGTGTTGGTACACCCCACCTGCACAGTAGCTGACCCACTGGCCCAGAACACTCAATGCTTCATGTTTTCCCTGGCCAGAGGCACACAGTGAAACACAAGTCCTATGTGACACAGACCTCATGGAGATTTTAAATCCTCTTCTTTAAATAGAAAGGAACAATGATGTCACCTTTATAATACCTGGTACTTTGGTACCAAAGTAAAGTTTTTTCACACGATGAATGCTTCCCTTTAACCCTGCTGGTGTAAAAGCTCTCCTCTTCATTCTTTCCCTATGGCTAAAGTCTATTCTCTACTCAGTAGAAGTGAAACAATCTGATGCCCCATAGAAAGTAGTCTGGGTGCACAGTCTTACCTGGGACAACCTGGCACTGGTAACAAAAAGGTCAGGCAGAGCCAAATCGCTTCTAACATCAGAATGAAAATCCACTGTGGCCAGTAGGGGAGAATATCCTGCAGAGCAGGACACAGTGTCTCCTGCATGAGATGAAGGGAATGGGGTATTAGCTGGCAAGTAAAAACCATGCCCCTAGGGACATCCTG